>JBBPSU010000010.1:0-59472 GCA_038093755.1 Tylopilus microsporus | reverse complement strand
GCTATAAACGCTCTCAGGAATTATATAGTATGATCAGTGTGTGTATCATTTTGATAAATCTTATAGGGTTTGATAGCATAGGTAAAGGTAGAGCCAGGATTATCATTTCTATTAAATTTTCCTGATGCTACGTCCAGCCATTCCAGTGTCACTGGCTATTACATAAGGTGAAGCAAGATGAGACATTGGTGAGATTGATGGTCTGTGTGCGGATTGCTTGTCCGTGCACTAACACTCACTTGTAGCATCACTTTCTGAGCATAACCCTAAGCACGTTTAGGCCCCCAATGTCTGACTCGATTCACTTGAGTGCAGTCACCACCGGTTGAAAGCTCCTCGCACAATCGTTAAGCATTCTTTGGTAAATGTGGCGGCAGTAGACAGTGGCAAGGATGAATACACACATGGCTTTGTGTTCTGTGCCGTCCATTCAGCGTTTTCAACTTCCTTGTTCAAATAAAAGAGCTCGAAAGCCTGCCCTGGGCCAAGGGTGCAGATGTTCCGTACGACCTGTTTGACGATGCATACATTCAGGATCTGCCAAAAAACAACATGAAAACATACTCCTTGAAGCTGATTCTGCACTCTCCTGTTTTCTCATTGCGGGCTAGATGGTCGCCCTAGCTTGCTTGATATGCGCCGTAGCCGTTGCTTCTTATCCATTGAGAGATTCGACGATTAGGGCTGCGTTAGCATGAGTGAGACAAGATGCTGCACATACATCCAGCCTTCGTGCTGATTTTCTATGATGTTTCGTACTGCCATTGCAGTTTGCATGTTCCAGAGTCTCTGAGTGCGTTCTTGTGCTTGGAACGTAAAGTCTGTCGCAAGCTGCAAGTATTAATGGACGATATGCAGTCTACCATGCCTCAGTGAATCTTTGGGTGAAGTTTTTCGCCTTTTCACTCAACAATCGGAAGTGCGCCAACAAAACTTGGCTTCACGATTTACAATGGATTTATGAGTGGTGCGCAGATTTGAACAGTTTTGAATGTCAATGTACACTCACAATAGGAGTCAGAGCAGACATCTTTTCATATTGGGTAACCTGGTGGAGCGATTCGATAGGAATGAGCAGAGTATACATTGCAGGGGCAGCATGCTGTGTTAAAAGCGACTCACTCTCAGACTGTAATGCAGCTAGCAACCGCTCGAGAGATGTACAACGTGCAGCTGTGTCCTCAACGTTGTGGTGGATTGTAGAAGTCTCTGATATGAACGCACTGAAGAACGAAGTAGAATCAAGTCCCTTGAATCTTGGAACTGTGGTTTACTTACGTCCTTTCCTAGTGCAGGTTGCACTCGAGAGAGGCAACCAGAACCAGCCCATGAACAGTGTTTTTATGGCAGAATTGTACAGACCTCGCGAAAGTGGTAATCCTGTGAAAAGTCGGCGAGGTCATGAGCGAGTGGTGAGCAGATGATGGCTAAGAGAATAGGGGTCAAATTGAGAGTTCAGGATTAGCAAAGTGTTACAGGAGGTATGATGGAGGGTCCTGATATTGTTTGGCGGACTGATAAATGATGAGCATACCTGATACCAACGTCTGCTGAACACACTATGCTACTAGTATCCTCTTCTCCAGCATAGGTGCAGGGGGTCGAAGCGACTAAAGTTGCGTGGCAGCCTAGCCACTCCCATCCTTCAAGATCTCAAACATACGTTCAGCACACTCCAAGCCCTCCAGCACATGCCAGAGTCACTGCGAAGCCACGGGGACAATGGCTCGTTCCACCACAAACCTCGTTGCGTCAACGAGGTCTTACCGGGATCCCATCATTGACCCTGCGTGTCTTGCACATCGATACAGTTCCCTGGACAGACCGCATGCACGCACCGATGAGCTGGTGGTGCTTCAGCACCTCATGCATAGTGAATTTGATGATGGAGTCGGCAGTCCTAGAATGGCGAAGGGTCATGGAATGAAAGAGACAGGAAAGAGGGGCATGCATGCGCATACAATAGATGACAACTCTTCCACCGGGTTTAAGGATCTTGTTGACCTGGCCCACGGTGTCACCTCCATCCGAGTTGATGACGGCGTTGAGCAATGCAGGCCACCCTCCTTGCATGAGCAGTTTTGCGAGCTGTACCAGCCAATCATCTATGGATGGCATGAATCAACAGTGACAAAGGGAACATAGGTGAACACACACGCAATTTGTACATGATGCCCCCAGTGGCACCCAGGGCAACTGCTCTTCAAACCTTCTCCTTGCTACCGCTCATGACGTACACCATCTGGCCCCGTGCCACACGTGCATGCACGATTGCAGCCCTGCACCTGGGTCAACCAAAAGACATGTGGCAACGGTTGCACAGGACGGACCTCCATGCGGTAAGACCCCCAAGGGGCCACGCGGCCATGTGAACATTGTCGAGATGGTCTGGCGACTTGCATGACCTGATCCCGGTTGACGATGACGTAGTCCGCAAACGTGCCCAGTGGCGGGTACTTGACACCACCCAGGATGCCAAACATGGACCCATCGTGCCGGAAGTGAGAGGAGAGGGTTTGACATCCAACTCGCAGACTCACACTGGGAGGTTCTGGTGTGTCAGGATTATTCTCCCAGCCCCACATGGGCGTGAAGAATATGCAGTGGTGAAGGAGGGGGTCATAGGGATCTGCAGAAGTGACAATCGTCCCTAGAACGCTTGTAAGTTACTACTACGTTGAATGACCGTGTGTCTGCGCACCTGCACCGTCAGCCCCAAACATCACTCCAAATGCAATCCCCGGATATTTCCCAAGACAAATCCACAGCTAGACCATATACAAGTTCGATATGGGGCGATTCGGGGTGGCAATGACATACCTGTAGTTGAAAGCAACGGCACCCGTCATTCTGACTTGGTCTCAAGCCATTCTAGGAAGGCGCTCTTGGTTTCAGGATCCACACATTATAGGAAGGATCCGCTTCCTGAGTTCACCCGAATTTCCTATAACAGCTCGAGACTAATCATGCAGCTCACCTATGTTGCTTGTCCGAATTTGGCTGGCTGCCATCAAGTTCATGCACATGCTTCACTGTGCCATAGTCCGACATCACCCTTTCTTTCCTACGTCCTCCACCGCTCCGAGTCAGTTTTCACGAACACATCTTGACACCTGTTGAGGTCTACTGCACCTGGTCGATCCACGCACCACACCCGGTGATCACAACCCCCATCCAATCTCAACAACAACTCACCTGCACGATGGCATCCCCAGCAGTCGCCTCATCCTCAGAGCAACCCTCACTTCAAAACGGCCCTCTTGAGGACCTAGGGGAGCCAAAGAAAAAGGAGAAAAAGTTGAAAAGGCTCAGACCATCATGCCCCAGTACCTGCTCGAGGTATGTGCCTCGATCTCGATCTCATCACCGTGATCCTGACGATGACCCTTTGTCAATGCCCTGCAACAGCTTCGACCACCCACTGAATACATTGATCGGCACATCCAAATGTTTGACTGGCTGCGTGCAGAGTATGACGAGTTTGTCCGAGGTGGGTTTTTTCATCTGTCTTCTTCAGGATGTTTACATGTCCCAGTCATAGCACAACTAAGGGAGCCCTTCACCACCATGCTCCCAAATGGCTCTGAATGCAAGAGGAGCGTGCTGGGAGACGAGTCCAATGGACGTCGCAAAGGAGGTCTCCAAGAGTCTCTTGGAATGTGTCATGATCACAAAGGTAATTGTACCACTGAATCATTCAAACACCATTGCATTTTTTTCTCTCTATTCTGACTTTAAGGGGGCTAGGTTCAAGTTGGGGACATCCTATGGGATCTTGAATGGCCACTCGAGGGCTCGTGTCAGCTCGAACCGTTGGATTTTGAGCACCCAGAAGGTAACCATTGCTCCTGTTCACCTTATGTCACATAGCATCCATCCATCACTTATGTGCCTTTTGGCATTCGTCAGCTCACGTTCTTGGAGAGGCTGCGGAGAGGCATTATGGGTCATCTTTGCGTCAGCCTGCCCATGGACAACAGTTTCTTCAACGAAATGGCTATCGACGAGAGGTACCATCCCTTGTCTGCCCACTTTTACTATTCAGGCTGACTTGGTGGCTCAGAGTCGTCACCAACGCTGATTACCTGCATTAGAGAAGATCACCGAGAGTGCCATCAAGGACAAGCAAAAGTTTGAACCATTACTTGTCTCGAGGGAGAAGCTCTTGGAGATGTTTAGTGTATGACCATGACATTCACTTTGAGCGCATATACACTGATGGATCAGAATGCGACAGTACAACAAGTACAAGAAATACCTCATCAAGACCAAGATTCCTGATGGTTCTTCCGTCGCTGTTGTTCGTGGTTGCCAAGGTCCGTCGAGTATTTGATGCGGACTGCAAGACTCACTGCCATTCACAGAACTCTGCATCCTACCTTTTAGGGAACACATAAAACGGCTTGTTACAGTGCATATATGGCATCTCCTTCCTGGACAAGAAATGGTTATTGGACTAGTCGCGAAGTGCTGCATCCACTGGCATGGCAGAACCCAATACGGTTTATTCTACAATGCATTACTCGTGGAGATTGAAATTGAACTGCAGTCAAGTGGCAGTACTCATGTCACATGCCTTCCACTGGCAGCTCTTCATCGGGTGATGTCGCAGTAGGTGTTCCTTCCAGAGTCCACCCCGATGACCATCATGATGTCTTACCTGCCTGGTTGCCATCCCACCAGCCTTCCTTGCTTGTTCACCAATCGATATCCTACCATTTTCAACTGGTGATCACTCACGTCAATAATGGTTGGTTCTTCAAGTTGTCCCTCAAATCTCTGCCTAATCAATTTGATCGTGAGTCGTGCTTGTTGCCTAATAGAACAATTTACTAAGCTTCTAAAAAGGAAATCAAAATGGTCACCCCATTCCAGTTTCCTTTTTCGTCTGACCACATCAGTGCCTGCAATGTGGATGCAGCGTGACAAAGCTTCCAAGGTTCGAGAAGCCCTCTGGCTACTTCAACTAGAGTGAGACAATATCGCTGCTCTACATATGGGGCTCAACTATTTAGCCCAGGCCGGCTCACTGTCAACGCGGCTGTTGTCCCTGCGGGATCAACTTGCGTCTGCTTTACGTGACGTGGAAGGGGAGGGGAATAAGTAAGTATTACACTGTATAGCCTCATATATAGCACATTGACTGCCACAACTGTAGCAGTCTCGCACTGCCCACCTATTCCTGCGTCGCTGGTTATCCCACGCCATCTCCATCTCCCATGCCGGTATCCTTGGCTGATGATAACGATGAAGATGCCCCCAACTCATTGGGCTCAATGGCTTGTCAATCATTGACATTGGCTGGTGAGGTTCCTCTCACTTCTGCTTTATGTTGGTTTAATTAAAGGCGTTATTATCCCAAAGACCCTGCTGAAGTTGAACCGCACCGGAAGCAGCGCCGACCCGTTGATGATGAATCCCATCGCATCAGCAAAACCTGGAGTAGCTGTCCAGTACTGTCAAGCACTATGAGCACTATGAGCACTATGCGCTAGTATACCTCACCACTAAGCTGAATTCTGGGTTTTGCTGATGAGTCGGGGAGCTATCAGGCCAAAGAAAAAACGAGGCAAGGCATGGAAAACAGGAGATAATCCGCAGGCACCTGCAACAGTAACGGCACATTTGTTCTTGTTGCTTTTGGCCACTGCTTGCTGGGACTCCCAATCCCACAACATTGCTAGCTGGGTTCACGAAGTTGCTGAAGAACTGAACCAAAATGGCCCGGTCTTTCAAGACGAGTCGCTTGCATCAATGGTGGGACGGTTGTCCAACTTGCAGAGTCTCGGTTTGCGGGTCAGTTTTCTGACTATGGTGAACAATATACAGGTGCTGGCGAAGTGCAAGAGGTGAGCCTCAGCTTGTATTGTCATTTCGCGCTGTACAGGGTCTGATTGGATATGCTAGCCTACAGTTACGAAAAGGTTATGCAGACTTGAAGGCGATATATGAAGGGGAGCTAGCACACCTACCGCAAGAATCTCGACCATCGCTCTATCAGTTTCGTACTTCCTGTTCATCTGGTGCTAAGTTTGCCGCATTGGCAGCGGGAGGATTGGCTTACGTTCTTATCCTTATTGCGGGTTTATGCCAAAGGGCTAGAGTTGCTTCGTTACATGCTGGTATACCATCCGAGATTGCCAACCTCCTTCGTGCTGCACCTGACAGTACGTTGTAAGAAACAGTAAAGGTGTGTATGGTAGAGTACCCTAGGTGAGACCAAGGATAATCAGAGAAGGTGGGTGCGAGCGTAAGACTCATCCCAGGGGTCTAAGGAAGGATGTATGTATGAGGAGGTATAGCTATGACCTGACAGATCAGAGCGACAACAGATCTGGAAGGCGTCCGACGGGTATCTGTGTAATCCGTGTATGGAACGGAAGACGGATAGGAGTATCCGGGATGGAACAGATAGCAGATATGAAAAAGTGGAAGCGGATTGGTAGCAACGAGCTCCAAAGGCTTCAGAGACGAGACTCAGACAGATGGGAACTAAGCGAAAGATGGATTCCAAGCCTACAAACGACATAAGTCTTATAGTACTGAGGAATCGTCCTATATAGGTCATATCCAATATGAAGCGAAGGCAGTGAAGGAAAAAGCTCATCGACCCTCGACGACTTTGTGAAGCGTTGGGAAAGACGAGTCCTAGTCCAAAAGGGTAGATATGGTCCATACGACAAGGCACTAACGTCCCTTGAGTACCAGTAGCCTGGTGAGCTGTCTGGATCTAGGCCAGTCTAGACCGCTCTCCGTCTATCCGGTTACTGTAAAGGACGTCGCTGACGACAGGTACAAACGTCCGTCATCCTAGAACGGTCAAAGACAGGTTATAAGAGTTATTCCGGAATGTTATAAGAGTCGTCAACCCAATCCGGTCAGCACGGAAGATCCGGAAACGGGACGGATTGAACGGATACGCACGGAATGATCATGGATCATACTCAGATTGGATGTGGACTCAGTGGGGCTCGATGAAGACGCTCCTGGGGCTCCTAGAAAGTGGGGAATACCAGATATGTAACCGTAGGGAGCTCTTAGCTCCTACAACGTGGCTTTATTAATCCTTGACAAGCAATTTATCCGTGTCTGAATAGGTTTGTCTCGAGAACTTGTCGGCAACTGCATTATGCCAATGATTCGTAAGATGCAAGCAGCCCTGCCACTTCAAATGTCTTCCATACTCACAAGTCAAGTTTTTGAGGAGCGCCAGCTGTCCCATGAGCTCAATTGCGCTGACCTGAAGGAATCAGACATTTTCTTTGATTCCCTGTGCATCAAGTAAGTCGTGCTAGCTTTTTCGTCTTGTATTGCAATCTAATCCCAGCTTCCAGCCAATTCTGCCTACTCACGCGCAACCCCGAACTTTGGAGATACGAAAATGTTGGTTCTTCGGAGCCTCAAGTCCGAAATGTTCAGGAGCTTACATTCCATATGCTGTCACCTGCTGACTTCCAACCTTGGCTGTACAGCCCTCCGCTCACCGATGTAGACGATGTGTTACCGTCACGTCCAGTAATGCCCACATCAACTCAGCAAGGCTTACCGCAAGGCACCAATGCTGTGGACCAGGTTGTCGTGGAAACTGCATACAACCCTAATAGCCCATCGAACAAGCATCCTCAAGCACACCGCGATCCTGCAGAAAACCTGCAGTGGACCGAACAAGAACGAGCCCTTGCTGCTAATGCAGAGGCTGTTGAGGATCGGCAAGATCTTGTAAAGAAGCTTTTGGAGTTCTACCCTGGCAGAGCAAAGAATGGATCTTGACCTTATCTCCGCATATCTTCTGGCTCGTTTCCTAAGTAAGTATGCTCATATGTGAAAACTTGATGGCGCACTGATTTACGGCAGCTCTCAAATCAAGATATGCGACAGAAATGGGTCGCTTCAAATGTTTATGTCTACAACGCTCCCATCAGCCATCCGATCAGTGTTGCATGCAAGCTTTAGTGCATGTCTTGCTAATATCGCACTATTGCAAGACGCCAATAGCAAAGAGTTCGGGCGCGAAAGTCCAAGATTTGTGGTGATTCATTGTTCCTGGTATAACCGACATACGACACAGGTATGACCTCTAATGATGACACGTCTTGAGAATCTCACTGTCCATAACAAGGACATGATGCTCCTTCTGACGTTCATCCATATTGGCTGCAAAGAGAAGATGGCTCCAGAGTCAACTATATGCAACTCATTCCATATCTCTCTCAAGAAGGCCACGAGCATTGGGATGCGTCGTATGACTTACAAACTGTATACACAGATCTTTTTGAGCATATACGTTGCGAGGTAGGAACACTTATATATTTCTGGCAAGTTCTCATAGTTCATACCACCTAGGTTGAAGTCTGTTTGCCAGAAGAATATCATGAATTAAGCGCAATGGCAGACGTTCTTCCAGGAAACGAAGTTCCTGCCACCTACCCCTTCCAGTCCCTCGTTCTCAACCTGAACGCAATCACAAAAGTGCACCAGGACAAGATGGACTGCCTGATATGCCTTGTGCTCCCAATTGGTAAATTTCTTGGAGGTGAACTATGTTTTGTTGAAACTGGGCTGGTCATTGAGTTGCTACCTGGTGACTTCGTGGTTTTCCCGTCTTCAGAGGTGACCCATTTCAATTTACATTATGAAGGTTAGAAATCGCTGTTCTATATCATCTCAGTCCTTTCTTATACTCCCTATAGGACAAACTTGAAGGGCATCTCTGGTGCTAAGCACTGACAAACACATGATGCGATGGGCGGAGGATCGAGATGGGTGGAATCACAATGTGAATTTTCAGTAGCCTTTTTGCACCCTATGGTTGACTGCCATAATATGTAGCTTTAATCCTAAAAACGTGCAAAGCGATGCAGTCGTGACCAACGTATGGTCGTGACCTGCGGGAAATCCTGGGTTACACTGGCACATTGCAAACGCAAACATTGGGCAGCACCGCCGCTGCACGTTTTTCGACATAGGTAACTTTATTGTTCGGGATAAGGAGCCTTTTTCCCAGCCTTCTGAATGTAGCTCTGAGTAACGCACATCTCCAACCAGGCTTGCTCTTGATGTCAGCCTGTCCCAATTGTTTACGACAGTTCAATATGGAAGATGGCATCCTTCGTCACCTCAGCCAGCCACTCACAACTTGTCACAATTGGCAGGACGAGCTCATTACCGCTGCAGAAGCACTTGCCAGTTTGGACTCGGAGGACTTGGGTTCTGCCAAATCGCCTTTCAAGTTGCCATTTTCATTTCAAAATGAGGAGCTCACCTATGGTTCTTGTTACGATTTCATCCTTTTCACCATTGGTTCATTGGCTAACGTATTGTATGATTCACTTCCTCTTTTCCATTGGTTTATTATATGACTCCACTTTTCTTACTCATATAGCCTCGACTGCGCATACCTATGCACGCAGCAGTGCACACCTATACCAGGTAGTTCATAGCTCAGTCTGTGCACAGCCCACTCCAGTATTTAAACCCATGTAAAGTACCTATGTACGACAACAGTCTTATCCACTTGTTCAATCCTCACCTTAGGCTTGAGTGCGAATTAAGGATACCGCTCCAACTCTACCTTTTCTACTCGCTTTAAGCTTGACGATTAGCTTTAAAAGCCTCAAACACTGGTTATTCAATTGTCTTGCCCTCAAGCGTCACGACTCAAAGTCTAGGTCGTTACAGTTCTTCAGAAACTTATGAGGTCCTTCAGCAATGTGCGGATGCTTTAACAGACCTGGATGGTGATGGGATGGATGTTGATTGCACAAATTGTTCAAGGGCACAAACTCGGGTTATCGAGTTTAAAGGTGCAGGGCAGATACTGGGTCACAGAACTACCTTTCTCAATCGGTTTGATTCAGACACCTTCTCGCAGGAGCAAAAAACCAACATCTATTACCCCTTTGCCTCAAGTGACGACTGGTCCATGGCAAGCTACCTCCTACGTTCTGGATTGAGTATGGAGAAGATAGATGAGTTTTTGTTGCTACCAATGGTATGTATGTTACCTACTATGCAACAGATTGTCTCGTACTAACTATGCACTCAACTCTGAAGGTCAAGACTCTCCCATTGTCATTTCACATGGCTAGAGCATTGCGTGCTCGAGCAGAACTCCTACCAGCTGGACCAGCATGAAAATATCAAGTCATAGAACCCGAATATCCCACCAAGTCCATCGTTCGCCTCTACTACTGTGACCCCCTTGACTGCATCGAAATGTTGATGAATCACCCATTCTTTACCAACAAGTTGGATTTAACTCCAGTGAAAGTATACAAGGTGGCCGACCAGATTGTTTGCATATATAGTGAATAGATGATGGGTGATATGGCATGGGAGATGCAGGTTTGTAGTCAGTTATATCAGATATGTTTTGGCTCTAATCAATTGATAGTCTCACTTGCCAGCCGGCTCAACTTTACTTGGCATCATCCTGTCCTCTGACAAGACCAACATAACGAACCTAACCGGCGATCGCCTTGCCCACCCCCTTCTCATTAGTCTCGCAAATATCAAAATGAAGCATCATAATAAATCATCAAGTCATGCCTTCCTTCTGGCTGCTCTCCTTCCCATTGTGGAGTTTTTGCACCCAATCCCCCAAATGTGCTCGCTTCTCTGTGATCGACTGGTTCATCATTGCTTGGACATCGTTCTTCAACCACTCAAACAGGCAGCTGAAATTGGACGAATGATTTCTGACTCCCTTGGCAACCTTTGTCTCTGTTATGCCCCCCTTGCTGCATATATCACTGACACCCCAGAATCTGCAATGCTTGCTTGTGTCCGTGGGTGTACTTCCCATGTCACCACTGCTTCATACAAGCAGTTCAGTGACTCTTTTCATCATGAACTGCGACATGAGTCAACTACGTTGTCTCAGCTGGACTCCATCATGACAGACCCATTGGATATCGAGGGTTTTTTTGCAGCTTGCGAAAAATTTCGACTCAAAGGAGTCCACCAACCATTTTGGCGAGACTGGCTGTTGTCAGACCCTTGTATCTTCCTAACACCAGAGCTTCTACACGAATGTCATGTCGAGTTCAATGACCATAAACTCAAATGGTGCTTCAATGTTATGGGTGCCCAGGAAATTGATTTTCACTACTCGGTCCTTCAGCCTGTGGTGGGGTTTAGGTGCTTCAAAGGCAGGATTTCCAAGCTGAGGCAAATTAACAGACAAGTTCGAAGGGAGATTCAACGTTACCTCATCGCCATCATCGCTGGTGCAGCTCCTCCAGCATTTGTCCGTGCTGTTCGTGCCCTCATGGACCTTCGCTACCTTTCGCAAGCCACTTCAATTAGCGAGAACGCTCGATGGGAGATATCTCGTGCACTCAAAGTCTTTCATGACAACAAACATATCATTACCACCTGTAGTGCTCGTTGAGGTGGGAAATCCAAAAAAGTTCTTCCTCACTTCCGCATTCCCAAGCTGGAATTGATGCAAAACATCTCCCCCAGCATCATGAACTCTGGTGCCCCAATCCAGTGGTCTGCCGACACCACAGAACATGCCCATATTGAAGTAATCAAGGACCCGGTGAGGGCTAGTAACAATCAAGAATACAATGCGCAGATTTGCAGGTTCCTGGATCGATTAGAGAGGTGCTGTTACTTTGAAGACGCAATCAAGATCAGCCACTTCATTGCCCCTCCAGCTTCACTCCCCAGTCTTCATCACAGGAATTACCACTCCCAAGACGACCTGGATGAACCTGATCTGGATTTTGATGACCCTCAGCACAATGATGGGTCCTCTGAGTTGTTATCCAAGTACGATATTAAGGATCTATGGGAGCCTCCTCAACAGCCCACGGACTTCTTTGCCAAGGCTCAACGATTAAAAGAGTCAGTTGATAATACGATTTGGCCTGCTCGTACATTTATCACTGGATGTGCAGCCATCCACCTGTTATGATTTCATCCTTTCTCTCCATCCTCATTGGCTAACATATCGTATGATTCTCCTTCTCTTTTCCATTGGTTTATCGTATGACTCCACTTTCTTACTTGTACAGCCTCGACTGTGCACAGCTATGTATGCAGCATCATTCATCCATACATAGTAGTTCATAGCTTGGTCTGTGCTCATCTTGTCCCAGTATTTAAACCCATGTAAAGTACCTACAACAGCAGTCTTATCCATTTGTTCAATCCTCGCCTTAAGCTTGAGTGCGAATTAAGGGTACTGCTCCCTACTCTCATCTACTCACTTCGGACTTAACGATTAGTCTTGAAGCCTTGAACACTGGTTGCTTGTTGTCTTGCCCTCGAGCATTACAACTCAAAGTCTAGGTCGTTACACCACCTCAATTATGACCTGTCTATTAGAAAAATATCAGTTGACCAAGTGGCAGAGATGTTTGGCCTGGTGGATTTACGAGCTACACTTGCTGACTATTTTGACCAGGAGCAACAAGGGAAGGTGCATAAGTTGGGTTATTCGAGACTTGTCTCATCAAATGCCAGTTTGCTCTTCAGCGACATCCAAGTATGGTACAAAGTTCGGATCCAGCAGCATCAGGTCTTTGATCAGAATGCACTAGCTTCTGTAATGACAATCAACACGATGCCTCCATCAAGCAACTTGCCATGGAAATTTGGACGTTACAACAAGGGAATCTTTTCTGTGGATAGTAAGAAAGAATGGCCAGAAAGTGGCCTGTCAGGTACGTTCTCTTCTAGTATGCTTGAAATCCAACGAGATCTTTATTTTTGATGTTGTAGGACACATCGTTGCAGAAGTCAAATTGATCATGCAGCCAATACCTCCTAAAGGTACTCATCCCTCCTGGGCTGGCCAATTTCTGGTGTATGCCGAAAGACTTGATATTACTATCCAGCCAGATGGTAGATTGATTGACCCAGGAACTGGGATGCACATACTTCACAGAGCAAAACAGTCTTCTGGAATTCCAATGGGAGGCGTTCTTCCTTTGAATCAATTACGTTCTTACGTTCACACTATTCCTGTCTTTGGGAAGATTGCAGATCCCCGATTAACGTATTACAACAGTTCCCACTTCTCAGATTCATTCTACTTGAACAGATACGTCGACAAAGAGTTTTACTATAGCCTTCAGCTCTCTGATATTGACCACGTTTAGTTTCTACATTCATTGTATGTTGCAACTTCAAACAGCTCATTGTCAATTTGTCGCCAGTGAGTGCTTAGTCATGGCACTTAGGGCTTACCCGTCGGTTGTAGGCTTGGTTCAACTTGACCAGGAACTCCCAACAACGTATGTCTGCCAACCATGGACACCGAGGATCTCAGCATTTAAAAGCTGGAAAAGGTGGCGTTATTGACCAACTTAGTAGGCTTGGGGAGATCCTAGAGAGTCCAACAAAATGTTCAAAGAAGCGCAAGTTTGCAGTGCCTCTGTCAGAGCCAGTAAACCCTCAGGCTTTTATCCCCACCGCGGCAACTGCTAGACCTGGCTCAAGGGTTGTCAAACAACTGAAGTGCAAGGTTCTCCATTTTTTTTATTCGCCTATGTTAGGTATTGATGGCTATTTCTTTCAAGCCAACGCCGTCTGTTGTGCCTTCATCAGAGCCAATAAACCCTTTTGCCCCCTCCATGGTAAATGCTAGGCCCAGGGATGTCCAACGACCAAAGCCCAAGGATTTCCATCTTTTTTATTCATTTATGTTAGTTACTGATGACTGTATTTTTCAAGCCTTCATCACCAGAACCTCCCAGACTCAAGACTAATAGATTTCAACCTCAACCCAGTCTTCAAATTTCCAAGCAGGGCGAATGTTTTGGCTTACAGACAATGGTACTAGTTGTGCAGCTAACCTACATTGAGACTGGGCCCTCATGGATTCACCCTTAGAATCAGCAAGCCAGTCCTGCCCATCATTTCCCAAGTTCCCAACCTTTCCAGTTGTCCTGGTTCCAGGATAAGGAGTCAAAGGAGTCAGAAAAGTCCGTAAAAGGATCTGATCAAGAGGATTATGAAGAAGGTTCCAAGTCACAATGTTTTTACTATAACATTTTGTCTACCCTCAGGCTTCATATTTATGGGCTAACAATAATTATAGCCGACTTGGAACTGGGGGGCATTAATGACTGGCAGTCCATAGACGGTTGCTTTAATCCCAACAGAGCCAAAGAGGATATTGAAAGTGCGAAAACAACCTACGATCAAGATCTTTGGGATGCCAGATATGACTCAGACGATATGGGCTTGGAAGGATATGGATATGAACAAGTAGAGGGACTAAGTTATACTGAGGAAGACTACGAAGAACATATGAAACAGGTTCATGCTCAACTGGAAGACAGCTTGGGGAGGCTTCAACGCACATTCAACCGAGGTAATGATGGTCAGTCAGCATCAGAGGTGGATGGGAGCCCCAGGATTGGAAGTGACATCAATCTAGAAACGGGTGATGAGATGGAGTTGGCAGATGATGCATGCCAGGCATTCTGCTGGGAGGAGGACTTAGAAGCTGACAATTTTAAGTCGCCACCACCTGCCAGTGCTAAGACTCAATCTCGTTCAAATTCGCCAGAACAGAAACAGGTTTGCATGCAGTGAGGGTAATGCTATATGCTAACGTTTAACATTTCAGCACAATATTCTGTTGCTTCACTGTCAACAGAATCAACGTGTTTTTATTGAAAAAGTGAGTTGACCTGGTCTCAACATGTGATTTGAGCCGACATTCAAATTATTTCAGCCCAACATTCCTTATGACATCCTTGCAAAATATCACGAGAAGAACCGAGCGCCAGTTCCTCCATCTCAACAATTTTTGAATACTATCAATACTAGATCCTGCCAGCCAGCAGCAAACCAACAGCTCCAGTTTCATCATGGTGACCAACCCTCTCGCCATTACCATAACCAACCCCAGGCCTCTCGCCATCGCCACAACCAATCCTCTCGCCACCATGACCACTGTGACCATGACCAACCTTCTCGACATCAAATCCATCCCCAACTTCCATCACAATTCCGTTCCCACAGAGATAAGTCCCTTCAACCTCAGGCTGAAGACTCTGCCAGTGGTGAAGAAGATTCAGATGGCAGGGAGGATATTCAGAAGAAGCAAACAAGAACGGTAAAGGATAATTCTGATGATCTGACATTGCTGAGTTTTTATCCACATCAATGGAAGGCCATTCTAGGGGAAGCCAAGCTAATCTTTCGTATTCATCAAATTCTTAGTGAACCATATCCATCAAGAAAGGAATCAGTTAACAGAATTTGCCTTGATGCTATTGGCTTTTTTTGCCGATCATGGATGGAAAGTAGAGAAAGGCAAGTACTTGTGTTATGCTTTAATGAAAGTGTCTAACTGAATTTTTTTAGGCTATTATAGCAAGTACAAGCAGTCCATGGCAAAATTGGTTTGTGAAACTAATAAAACAGCTTCGGATTTTAACTATTTTTATTAGATTTGGAACGATATTTACACTTTTCGAAGTGAGCTTCGAATGGACATTGCTACCATCATCAAGACGGAATATAAGTTGTTTCCATCTTCAAATTCAAAGACTCATGAGGAACGTCAATCATCGGTGATAGCAAAGGCGCTGAAATTTTCCAAGAATTTTGTCTTTCTACAAGATAAGAAAGATGCAAACATTGGTGTATTTGGTTTTTGTGTTTTGAACTCATTTTACAAATATGATTATCAGGGACGATCATCAAACTTTGCTCATGAGGCATTACAACAAGCATGTCTCAAGTCGTTTTACCACAAGGGGTCCAAGAGCTTTCAACACCATGCAGATTTTAAAAAGGAAATCCCTTTGTCAGCCATTCTTTATGTTGCTGCTATAGTAATCCCATCATCTCAAGAAATTTGTATTGTGCTAATTTTCATTTCACAGATGAAAGGATTTTTGGACCTTTATGCAACATACAGTGCCATTGATGACCACAAAGTTCCAGTGGAGAAGAATCATAAGGACTATTTATCCATGATGGATGAGATGGTCAGAGTTCTTGACCACTCATACCATGGACCGAAACTTCATGCCATGAGACATAAGTGGGTGGAAGATGAACAGTAGGTTTAACTTTAAAAACCTTGCTATGAAACTAAGTGATTAATTTGTAGGTATCTTTTTGGTGAGAATGAGGAAGTTGGCATAGAGGATCGATGCATTTGTCCACTTGATTAATTACTAGTAGTGTTTGATTGTATCTTTTTGGGGCTCATTTTCATATTATATACTAGTATAACGATCATATGCAAAGTCTAATTATATACTATATAAGCTTCAAGTTCAAGTTCTGTCAATATCTGTCAATGTCTATTAAGAGCTAAGCAGGTTAACTGGGTATATCACAACAGATATGAATAGACATTAACAGGTGTGTCCATAAGATAACTATACTGTCAATACCTGTCAATATCTGTGTAGTTTAACAACCTGTCAATATCTGTTCATATCTGTCATGGTTTCGGCAATTCTGTCAGTATCTATGCAGTTTTGATTGATCTGTATAACTTTGGCTCAGAATTCACCAGCTGGCAATTATCTGTCCAGATATCTGTATAGACCTGTACAACAGGGGACCTTTCTGTCAGATCCTGGCTGTTTGGAAAGTACTGTATATATTTGTACAATTATTTAGCGAAGCCAAAGCATTTTACTGATGAATGATGTTGACAACAACAACAATGGCACAAGGGCATGCCACCAGCCCCAATCCCTCATGACAGGGACAAGGCCTCAACAACATGGAGCACGAGCCACATGCCACATGCAATGATGAGGACAATGATACATGTGCATCCCTCGCAACAATGACGATGACAATGTGTAAGGTGCCATGCGCCCCCTCACCAACTCAGATGACCACACCATGATGGGAAGCGTGCCACACATGGAGGACGAGGATGGCCTTGTGTATACCATACTACAAATGTACTCTGTAGAATTTCAGCATACATTTATTTTATTGTCTTGAGTGGTTATGAGTGAGTATGTGACAGAAGAAAATTGCTACCCTAAAACACTGTACTCAGGCTGTGACTCAGACATGATGTGAGTGTGATGCTTGGTGATGTGTACACACTGGATCCCCAGGCTTACAGTCACACAGCTGCTTTACAGATTGCTAATTGGTGCCTGGCAAGATATGTGAGGGAGTCCCATGCCAAACTTGAATATGACAGTGGCAGGAAGTTCTGGACACTCAGGCTGGCTCAGGCTGGGACTGCTGGAAAACTGGAACTGGAATGACTGGAATATCTAGGTGACCCAGAACTCTGGGCCAACATACTACAGAAACACTGGCAAGGTCTAGAATAGCTAGAAGACTGGAACAAAAAAGGCTAGTTTGCTGATGTAAGCTTAATAAAATACCACCGTTGGCACGTATGACCCGTCGTCCAGTAGATTTCACACTCAGGTTCCATTGATGCTGACCCCATTCTGAAAGATTAATATCTGTGCCTCACAGATATGGCATTGTTGACATGGACTATCCTCACAAGTCTTACAAAGTCACTGTTTCATGTCTCGTTTCATCCCCATGCGAATCAAGTCGTCTTTCTTGATAAGGCAATGTGGACAAGGATATCTCCCAAGGAATTTAATGCCAGACAATAACACCCTGTGTCTGGTTTTAGCAGACTGTAGCTAAACAATCTATGACGTACTTTTCAGGGTAGTCGGCACTGTAACAACCTAGGCTTTAGAGTCGTGACGCTTGAGGGCAAGACAACAAGTTCAATCAGTGTTCAAAGCTTCAAAGCTAATCATCAAGTTCAAAGCAAGTAGATGAGAGTAGAAAGGAGAGCGGTATCCTTAATTCATGCTCAAGCCTAAGGTGAGAGGAAAACAAGTGGATAAGACTGAGGGATGTGGTACAATACATGGGTTTAAATACTGGAACGAGAGGTGCACAGACCAGGTTATGAACCACCTAGTAAGGACGAGCGATGCTGCATATGCAGCTATGCGCAGTCAGTGCTGTATGAACGGATACGGTAATGAGAAAGTGGAATCATATGTAGTCCAATGAAAAAAGAGGAAAGAAATCATTCAATAAGTAAGCCAATAGGTTGAAGAGAAAAGAAGAAATCGTAACAGGCACTATAGGAAAAAAATTGGGGATAGATTCTGTGTAAGATACCATCAGCGCAACGAATCAAAATACCATTCTTGTATGCATCCATGAATCAATCATCAAGGAGGAGGTCCCAGATCGCCTGGAAGAGTTCATGCTTGCAGTGCATCAATACATCCCTAGATGGTGCCACACCAAAAATGTTGTGGTATAAGTTTTGAAAACCCTTTGGAAGCTATGGACAAAGGTTAGATTAAAGACAGTGATCAAAACCTAATCACCTACCTTTGGGATATACGCTGTAACGACCTAAACTTGAGTCGTGACGCTTGAGGGCAAGACAACAGTTTAACACCAGTGTTCAAGGCTTTTTAGAGCTAATCGTCAAGCTCAAAGCGAGTGGAAAGAGATGATAGAGTAGAGCGGTATCCTTAATTCACTCCCAAGTCCTAGGACAAGAGAAAACAAGTGGATAAGACTGGGGAATATGGTAAAGTACATCAGTTTAAATACTGGAACGAGATATGCACAGACCAAGCTATGAACTACTTAGTATGGACGAGCGATGCTGTGTACGCAGCTATGTGCAGTCAATACTGTACGAATGTATACGGTAATGAGAAAATGGAGTCATGTGTAGTCCAATGAAAAAAGAGAAGAGGGATCATATGACAAGTGAGCCAATAGGAAGGAAGGAAAATGGAGAAATCATAACATATGCTACATGATGGCATCCAATCAACTCAGGCCTACCACGCTCATATTTAGACTGATTACCGAAGTACAAGTAGAATGGCCACATGGAGGCATCACTGAAATTGGTGAGCTGAGTTGAATCCTACCAAAGCATTAATGGGGCCACCACACATTCTACGTTGTCATCTGGTGCATATGGAAGTGAATTGATTTCTTCATCATGATGGGCAAGGAGGAATGCAGGAGATGAGTATGCTTCGGAGTACACATTCTGAACCTTGTCTGAGGCTGGGTCAGGTTTCCATTTCTGTGTGAACAGCATCGTGTGGAAGGAGAGGGATGAGTCGCTTTTGAAAGTTTCGGTGATGATATCTATCAAATCACGGTGCCAAATGCCATCAATTGTAATCTTTGGAGCGTCCGACTCTGTGGGATACTCAACTGTCTCCTTGGGCAGGCGAATATCAACACTCAACTTGCACCATCCATATTCTGCTCGAAAGGGGTTATCGGTTTCGAGGAATTTGTCCATATGCTTTGCTTCGTGAGCATGTGAGAACCCTGCTAGGTCAGCAGAATTGAAGGACGGATTACTGGAGAAAAGCTGAGTGAGACGTTCAGCCTTGGCTGCTGACTTCTCGCCACTGCCCAAGTATTGCCAGGCCATGAAAGCGCCCTGAGTGGGGTTGGAGAAGGGGGAAAAAATCTCCTCAATAGATTGTGGGGTGAATGGGACACCTAACTGTTCACACACGGCAGCAACATCGAAAACAGAGGGCTTGCAAAGGGTAGGCGCATCAGTGAGAATTTCAAGTGTCTCGGGGGGGACATGAGTTGGTTCATTGGCGTAGATTCAATAGAGACCGAATTCGTCTGGCTTGGTATGGAAGGGAACAAGATTATTGGCAGAATCAGATGAGGCTGATGGGGAAGGGGATGGAACAGGCGTCCTTGGATGGTCGTCAGCCTGCCAGGGAGGCTGTAGAGTGCATTGCTGCACTGCCAAAAGTGGCATGTGTGCCAAATGCATGGCACTCAGGCTGCTGGGCAAGAAGTCCTTAAACCAGGCAGGCATATGAAGTTGCCTGCCCAATTGGTTTGACACAACAGCCTGAGGGGGAGCTGGTGGAGAGACAGGGATATCAAACTATCAAAGGGTTAGCACTACCAAATGTGATCACAGCTCACTTACTTGGTTATCAATAAATGGCAAGCCCTCGCCATGATCAGACTTGGGCAGACTGGATCCTGGAACCACAGGGTCAGGTGAAGGGATGCCATGACAAGGTTCTTTTGCCTCACAAGTGGGTTTGGGGTCTCACCTGTTATGTTTGTGCTTGTAGACCGCCTTCAACAGGCTGAGCACACTACTGCAGGTTGCTAAGTGAGCAGAGAGGGATCGGCGATGGCTGTAAACTTTGTCGCAGTCAGGACTAGGACAATGGAACATGGTGGGATGGCATGACTGAAAACTCACCATGGTATATATTTGAATGTATCGAGTCGTCGTCGCACAAGCTGACAACCATTATCATCCAAAGATCGAATACCGCATTAGGAAAGCTTACTTACTCCGGGATTTGCCGAAAGATGCAAAGTCGACACCTCACATCTTCTATCCTTCATCCTTCCCACCATCATGCCACGTACCAGATCCACAGCGCTCGAGTCGCACTCTACCTCCAACAAACGCAGCAAGCAGAAGGCCCCGAGCGATCAACATGTCAAAAACAAGTCTGGGCAAGTCAAGTCGATACTACTAGTATTACCTATCCAACTCGTTGACGCGGCACAATCACAGCACCGAGAAGCCACAGAAAAAGGGCAAAAAGTACATGCAAATGTATTTTGATTGTCTTGATAAGATCACTGATAATGATTTAGGGACAATTTTGATCGAACAACACCTGAATGGGAACAGTGTCTCCAAGCTGCGCAATGGATCCCACGCGCATACGACATGTACTGCAACATCGACGAGGTGATTCACATCTGCCACATCCTCGAACAGGCCAATCTGGAACTTGGTGATGGCGGCGATGATGACAACAACAACAACGATGACAGAAAAAAGATCAGGCTCGCATATGGAAAGATCCAAGAAACCATGTAAGTTTCATTTTAGTGGATATATGCGCAAACTCCCGCATGTATGCGGTGCAACTTACCTTAAAACAGTGAGCAGAGTATGATCGAGCGCTACAAGTGCGTATATCAATACTTGGAGGAGAGAGCGCCCTACCTCGTTGGTCTCGCTCACAAAAACAAGCAGAAGAAGATGGATGTGCTCATCAAGGACATGCGTTCTCTTTTCTCCTACAAGCTAATGGGTCACCGTGTTTTTCAGATGCAAGAGGTAGTCAGTCGTACGCGGTCAGATGACGCGAGTCATCTGAGATCAGCCATTGGCTCATATGCGGTGCCGAAACCGACCAAGAGGCTGGTCCAACCCCCAGTACCAGCTCGTGGACCCAAGGACATGCTTGGCTTTCGTCACCCAAAGCTGTCCCTTCTCTTATGCCCTATTCGGTACCTCAAGGACATGCAGGAGAATCCGGATGAGTAAGTGCGGGCCTGGTTACCATGTTCTAACTAATCTGGGCAGAACTAGAAAAAGATCCAAAACGGGGTCATCAAGGTAACGGCGCAGAAGAATCCGGCCTTCCTTTGCGAGGGTGACACACCAGGAGCACATTTCGATCCCGACTAACCTACTCGAACACATAAGTCCCCTGGCACATCATGCGACCCCTCGGGTCAGATACTCACGCTCACGGACCAGGTCATTAAGCATATCTTCACCTCCCCGTCATCCGCTCTACCCACGTCCAAGTCCCGAAGCACTCGCACCAATAATGCAAAAATACATAAGATGACAGAAGTGGACGCTTGCCATATCGCTTACGCCGCTGTTCATGTGAGCCATCCTTCATCATGAGATCGCATTGACACCCATCTCTACAGGCCCGGTTTGGCATCTGCACGCTAGAAAATTCAGCGACAGTGCTGATGCATTTTTCAAGTTCCCGGATTTCTACTACAGAATTGTCGACTTCATTAAGAATGGCGCAGATCCAGATTGGACCAAGGATCTTCTCGCGCATTACAACAAGTGAGTGGCAATACCTCTAAGGATCGCATATTGCTGGGCCACTTTGTAAGGCTCTTGTTTGACAATGCGCGTGGTATCAGATATCATGAAGAGGTCATCATGGGTGACTCCAATGACGACGACATCGCCATAATGAAGAAACAAATGGCCGAACGCACATCCGAGTCCTCGGGCACCTTGTTTGGTGGGAGCCGCTCCTCCGATACCTCGAACGGACAGCACTGCACTGCTCATGAGGACCCGATCAATTTCGGCAACCGAGAGGACACCCCCCCCATCACCTATGGCGACCGAGGCGACACTCCTGGTCGAGAGGACACCCCTCCTATCATCTATGGCGACCGAGGCGACACCCCACGAACCAATTCTGGCACTTGCGGCAACACCTCTCTCACCAGATCTGGTCTGACGAATACCCGAGACGCGGCAAGTCTTTCGAGGTGTGCAGAGGTGGACGATCCTGGCTGCAATGCCGGTAACAGCTCGATGAGCGGTCGAACAGGGAAGCGCAAGGTCATCACGTCAGACAGTGAAGAGAGTCTGTTGACCGACATTGGAGAAGACGAGACTGCTCCAAAGAAGTGCAAGAAGACACACAAGACGGGAGCAAAAGCCCATGCCAGTGCAAGCGGCGGTTCGAAGAGGTCGACTCGGTCCCGCAAGTAGAACATTGTTGCTATGAAGCTGGTCGTGCTCTGTCATGCAATAGAATATCGCTCTCTCGTCACTGCTATGGAATACATTCGATGATACTGTCAATACTCGTAGTCGAGTGCTGTATTGTAGATAACGGAATGTCATACACTGTCGTACAATATATCGAACACCGAGTGAATATCAATTCTATCGATCATATAGTGACTACGCTCCTCATCGCTCTTAGCGCAAAATACTGACAACTGTCGTGACGGTGATAGACCATCGAGGCGACGCAGTTTCTAAGGTTCACCACCGTCACGACAGGTTCGCGAGCGTCAACAGAGTTTTTCAGTATTCGAATATATTCCCACTGAGCCTACGCTGGCATTGGTGGTCCAGACAGTCATTATATACTACTCTAGTCGGATATCGTAGTTTGACAAATTGTATACCCCCATACTAGTATGGGTCAAGAGGGAGTTGACTGTATCTGACACATTGATTCAGCGGCAGTTGCAATGTCCGCCATAAAGCCATGTCTGAACCTCACACTGGCCTGTGAGAGTCCATTGCCGTCATCACACTCTTCTCCTCTATTCCACTCTCTTCACAGTGCACCTTTATACCCGTGCCACCTCTGTCTCATCCCTTCTATGTAATGTGCCTCTACTCCTCCACAAAGATCATGGAATGGCGATAAGACGACAGCTCAGAGCAACCCGAACGTGTGTCGCCATCCTCTTCAAGTTCCTTATCCCGCCCTTCTTTATCCTGCCAGTGGATCGCGAAGCATTCAGTCCGAGTCATGCGTTTGCACTGCGAGAGCCGCAAGGGGTGGTGAATTTGAGAAAAAAGTTATTGGAGAGCGAGCACGCCAAATCGAACGACTGGAAGACATGTAAGCTGTGGATGGGTAAGTCAATCCTCAACTGACGACTCTGAATCGCTCTCAAAACTACCCTGCCATGCCTGATCGCACTGTTATCCCTGACGTGCATTTTCATCGCCCTCGTACTCTGGCTTCATGGATACAGCAAACTTGGCAACTTTGGTGCTGTGATAGCCAATCCCGCTTTCGCATTCACAGGCGCCATCTGGACGTATGTTGCTTGTCCAGTGCTCCTTGTCATCTCCCTTGTCGACATCATCCTGAAAAAAAGAATTTGCAAGAAGAGGTTCTTCTCCCCACAAATCGTCTATGTCAAGGTGACATGGGTTTTCGTCCTCCCCTTTCAAATGCGCAAGTCTGGATCCACCTCGTATGTTACACAGCTAATCATCTCACACAGTGCTCGGTTTCTTTGCATCTGAGTCTGACGATGCTCTTCGCTCCCGTTTTACCATTGTTTACAAGACTCTAGTGGTATTAGTTTGGACCAACTCTGCGTTAGGTATCTTGCTATCCACACCTTGTTAGCCGACTAAGATTCTCTCAAGTATTCTTATATATGACAGGGATTATTTCGCTAGCGGTCCTCACCCAACTCTCGTGCGATCAGGAGATATGGGCACGCAATATCGGTTCCAGCCCATGCCCGTTCCCCTTTGTAGTTTTGCTCGTTTATGTCTTCCCGTTCACCGACAAGTACCTTCGCGGAATTGTGGTTCAATGTCGAGAAGGTGCCAATACCACTAGCTACTGCCTTCCAGGCTGTCCGTGTCGTTCCAAACCAACCAAAGTGCCTAGAGCAGAAGCCGACTACATACACTGGCAAGGCACACAACCAGCCATCCCAATACGCATAGCAACCGCGGTGGAGATGCAGCATGTGATCTGTATTACATTAGGCCATCGTGATGAGGCTGGATGACTGCAAGTAACAATGTATTTATATAACTTGTGTCCAACATGACAGCAAGCTGAGTACCAGAATTAGGGGAGCAGAGGAATAACATATTCCAAAACAAAAATGGAGTAACGGGTTCCGAGTCCTTAATATAACGGTTAACCAGCGAGTTCTGTCTGAAGTTGTTTGGGTAACGTTGAGTCTGTTTTGTCAAGATAATTGAGCTTGAACATGTACGCCCCACAAATTCTTTCCGCTTCTTGAAGTGCACTGGCAATGGATGTCGTGAGGAAGCGTCAGCACAGGATCGTGCTCATACAACTCAAAATCATTGAGTGAGTGAGTCCTACTAGTAGTCAGCGCTCAACATGTACCACTTTGCGACGGTTGGCCTGGATGTTCTCGGTTGCTGGACCTCTCGCGTCGCCCGCCAGCATGGTCTGAGGTCCGTCAATGATGAGCTATGTACACAATATATGTGAACTTATCCCTTTGGTGCCCTGCATGGCTGCCAAATGAGTGACATGATTGTATATGCATACAGATAATGACTTGTCTTGTGAATGCTGCGTACGTGGTCTGCCCGAGTTACCTGCTTGCCTGCCATCAGTCACTTCACTGATGCATGATACAGCCAAAGACTCGCCTCGTGAGTGCTCCATACGTGTTCCACGTGACCTGTCTCCAGTTTGCGAGGTCCCTATACATTTTCCGTGAGTCACGTCGCCTACTACTAGTATGATACGTGATAGTGAATGCTGTGCACGTAGTCCACGCGAGTTGCCTGGTTGCCTGCCGTGAGCCACTTCACTGATGTGTGATATGGTCAATGACTTGCCTTGTGACTGCTCCATACGTGTTCCGCATGACCCGTCTCCGAGTTGCGAGGTCCCTATGCATCTTCCATGAGTCATGTCACTTACGGATACGTGAGGGGGCTTGCCTTGTGAATGCTGCATACTAGTACGTAGTCCATGCAACTCGTCTCGCGAATTCCCTGCTTGCTGCCGTGAGTCACTTCACTGATGCGTGGTACCGCCAATGACTCACCTTGCATGCTCCCTGAATGCCCGCCGTGTGAGCTAGGTTGTGTATATCCAGAAAGTGACTCACCTGCTGAGTGATCTGTATGCCCTTCTCGCGACCTGCCTCATGGTTGTCCTGCACCTTGCGATTGTCCTGTGTACCTGCATGAGCCACGACACTCAATAACAAAAATCCGACGTGCCTCGTGGGTGCTCTGTATGCTTTCCATGTGAGCCTATAATCTATGATATCTTGTATCTGGCGGTGTACTTGTGACTAGTACTGTAGCGGAAATTTCTTCAGCCCCTGCTACGGAATGTGTGAACCAACCCCTCACGCGGATGCCGCATCCAACTCTGTGTCCGGGCCCTTGAGGGTCTCCATAGACAATGCCTCCTCTGCAGCACCCTGCTCGAAATGCTCATAGTCCCCCTCACCATCGTAGGGCAATTCGGCTTGCTCCCACCAGATCAAGTCTTGCACGGTCACGCTGATCCAGTATCCCATATCTAGCTCCGCAACGGACGCATTTCCCACCTCGATGCCGTCGAATTCCTAGTGATGAGCCAGTATTTCCTTGAGCAACTCCCATAAGACAACCCGACAAGAGCAGCGTACGAGAATGTCTTGGATCGCATCCAATGTATCATTCAATGCCTCCACCATTTTCTCCGTCTTGCGGGGGACAACTAAGCTCTTGCGGTACATCGAGGTGAACAATGCAAGTCAGAATACGGGAAACGAGCACATCTTCGTCTGTCCAAGAGAAGGTGGTACGATTCAGAACAACCCTGTTACACTTCCCTAAAGGGTACACGAAGTAAAATACATACCAAATGGCCGACAGATTGTACCTGCAATCGCAATCACGGTGGGTCTGTGTGCCATGCCACTCGAATTGGTACGAACGATGGTTTGCGGTCGAACATTGAATATTCGGTGATCTACGATGTGTGCAACTCGGTTCGCGAGGGACATATTTCAAATGAACGCGAGCTCGCCCCATCCTGTCACGATCACAGCCTGTCGTGATGTGCACAGTACGTCCATCAACATACTGCGCACGATCTGCACACATGTTCAGGATTAGTACACGTCCTACATGAGTTATCAGTACGGACCTTGGCAATTCCAGATGACATGTATCGACAATAGACGAGGTTTGACCCTACGCTCTCCAACTGACCCTTGCCACTGATGTGCATCCAATTCCCACTCGAACATGCGCGATTGGAGCTGGGTCAATCGTCAAAAACGTACCACAGAAGCAGGCTGGAATTGATTCGTACCGGCTAAGACATTGATGAGATATGCCACGCTTGGCGATATCGCATAGATCCATCCGAATCAATCCTTTTCTCGATTCTGCGCAGTAGCAGAGCTGGTGTAGTCGTCAACATCGTTTACACGGTTAGAGAGCGAGCAAGAAAAAATACATACACTCGGACTCACGAGATCTCAGCTTGATATTTGCTCGCAATAGTCTTGGACGTAATAAAAAATGATCCAGATGCACTACCAGGACAGGGACAGGGACAGTTTTCAACCTCGAAAGACTCCCTGGATGCATACCTGACAGGGATACCGTCGTCCGTCATCTCTTGACTGGAAGCATGATCATGAGAGCACATCCACGTCACGATGTAGGGCATTTCTTCATTTCTACAACTGCGAACATAAGCATGTTAAGCGTGTTAACATGGCAGGACTAACCCACGTGACGTCAAGTATTTCCCCATGGAACGTGTTGGTCACTTCGGCAAGCTGATTGACGGAAGAGTGGGTCAATCTGCTGCAAAGTGTGCATTAATTGAATTGAGATAAATAGTTCGTGCAATCAAGTACAGACCTTGATTCAGGTGTCCGGTATTCTGTGCGACTTGTGCTTCTGTAGCTACGCCTCGAGAGGACGACTCGCACAAGATTTCGTTGCTGGTTGGCAATGATGTCAAAGGGCGAGGTTCTGTACCAGACGATGGAACAGAACAGGATCTGTCACTGCTTGAGGGCCGGATACCTTGGGTGATGCTCGAGGTGTCCACGCAGACCTGGGAGTGTCTGGACTTGTCCTTGCTTTGCGAGGAATCACTGCCGGTCACATCCGATGCACAGAGTCCCAAGGCGATTATGGCCAGTGTTTTGGCCGCACCGATGCCTTTACCGTGGACTGTTTTTCAACGTCGCAGTTGATCTGGGCTGAGGATTCTGTCAGGTTTGTCGAGGTTTCTTTCACCTTGGAACTACGCGAGGTAGAGAATCGATCGAAGTCATCAGCTGGTATGTTTTCTCGCTCACTAAAAGTGAGTAGCTCTCGATCAAGACGCATTCATGAGCACGAGAACGTGGCTCACCAGAGCATACTTTGTGCCATCCATTCTTCCTCCTGTCCAGCTTCGAAACGTCCCACCAGATCCTTTGGCGGATGATTGAGCTTCGATGAGACGCGTTCGACTGCTTGCCCCCTGCCAGTGGGCATCACAGTGTCATCGACAGATCCTTCAGGTTTACTGGCTCCTAGCTCTCTCTCGACGGGACTTGACGCAGGTCAGTTGGGAACGATGACTGATCCTATGTCACATACCAGGGGATAAGCTCGGATCGAACACTCTTCCCGTCAGTTATGTTGCACCCCATTGGTCGTTCATCTTGAATGGTGTAGCCTTGTAGATTGGTTGTCACACTCTGCTCATTGATCAGAGTGCCGACGTCCGCGACCGATAAGGGTGATCGCGGAGGCTGCACCTTCTGTGTTGTCGTTTGATCTTGTGCTGTGCTTTCGACTGAGTATCTACACCGGGTATCGTCAGGCCCAGTGATCCCTAGCGCACGATTGCTTCCCTGCAGGGATGAAAGCTCTTGAGATAGCTCAACGAGTACTTCCCCAATTCGTCCAGAAAGCTGTCCGCTTGTTATCATGACTGGGTGGTCGTCACTACTTCAAGGTCAGTAACACATTGAGTAGCGGTGAGGGACACTTACATCTTATCCAAGGATGCCAACGCATGAGCATCAAGAGTCAACGCAAAGCTTTCCGCGTCATTTCCGATGGAAGTTGAGTCGATGCTTTCAGTTTGTATAACCGACTCAACGGCGATTGACTTGTCATCCTCAACAATGAGTCGCACAGGAGGTCGTAGTGTTCTCGTCGCCAAGCGCTGCGGTAACCAATCCTCAGGCCTCCTCCTTCTCCATCGCCACAGCAGTAGAAAGTCTGGTCATGGTAACACGCGAATCAAACATTTCAGAGCTCACGGTCCCCTGCAATTTCTGATGATGGGTGCTATCTTCTTTATCCACGGTAGATACTTGGATTTGGTTCCGCGGGGTAACAATGGATTTGGCGGCAGAAGTGTTCATAGCATGCATCGCAGTTTTCTCAGCAGCAGCGACACATGATTCGGAAACTGTCGCCAATGCGGCATGGACCTCAGTGGATAAGGTGAAGGAAGGAGAGGTATTTTCAATGGGATCCTGCATGTCGGGGGCTTCAGTCGTACCGCCAAGGCATTTGCTCGAGGGCAATCTAATACGTTGGTCGAAGACACATTTGCTGACGACCTCCTCGTTCCTATGGCAATGTCAGCATGCATAATCACATGTCGCAAAGTAACTGACGAGGTTGTCCAACGTGGGCCAAGAACATCAGTGATAGACTCGATTGTGTCGCTTTCGTTCCTAAGGCATGTACGTGGGAAACCGGGTGTTCAAGAGCTGAGGCTCCTTCCCCGGATCATTGCTGGAACTCGGAAGGTGTAGCACCGAGGATGGTTGCCTTCTCGTCTCCACAATTTTTCGTGTCATGTTCCGTGGACAACTGGTCACTTCCTGTGGATCGAACTAGTGATTGAATGGACAATTCATTGTGGTTGGTGGAGATAGCATCGTCGTAGCTCGGTGGAGGTTCTTTATTATCACTGATTGACCCGTCAACACAAAACGTCATATATATAAGACGTATACCACTTACTCTCACGTGCTTATCTGCCACTCCGAGTAGCCAATGCTCACTCTCGATGTAGTCTGAGCGCACATTATTTGCGTTCTCTCGTCTTGCGCTAGGATAGCCAGCACATTGGCCACCGGGACGTAACGTAGCTAAGAGTGCACTCACTGTTCCCCGCAACGTTAACTGCACTTTGCACGAGATCCTCGCGGACTTCATCCGAGTCAACGGTTGTAGAAGTAGTCTGAATGGCTGGCCCTGGGTAATCGATGGGTGACGTGGACACAATAGCCGGAGACAGGTTTTCTGAAGAGTAGCAGAATGATTGTGAGCTTCCCGACATCTTGGAATGATTATTTGGACGAGAGTCTGAAAGCGATGGATGAGAGACATGAGGTCATGGAGTTGAAGAGCACCCGTCAATCGAAAGAGAGCTACTCAAAGTATCTTGAGAGGAGCAGACAAAACAGAGAAGAGAAGCGACACACTCTGGTACATTCAAGTCGTCTTGATGTGAACCCTGCATCGTCTCCGAGGAGTGGCATTTTGTGTCTGAGCGAAGTGACCCAATGATGCCTTTCACAACCCGTTCCGGATTGGGTTCTGCTACCCTGTTGTCGTTGGACCTTGGGAAATCCAGGATTCAAATGAGAGGCACAAACGTCAGAAAACAGCTTACACTAGGATCTCCTGGACTGCACTCGTCTGCTCATTATGCGAAGACATGTCTGAAGAAGACTTTGCTCCGAGTCACGCACTGTTGAACTTGCTTCTGAAATACAAATCAGTGTGTTGCCGTCGCTGGAGAAAGTATGGTGGTCCGATAGACTCTTTTCGTGCGCCCTAAATCAAGGTAACCGTGCTATGCTATAGGGCTGAAGAAGGAAGACACGCGACAAAATCGCCTGCTGGTGAATATCGTGCTTCTCCCGCTTTCTCGTACCGTCTTCGCTAGATTCCAAGTTTTGCTGCTGGATCACCTTCGGCGAGATTACGTTCAGTAGCTGAATTCCTCGGAGAGTTACGCACCGGAGGCGATGGCAACAACACATGCAGACTCCGTTAACATCTCTGCAATTTGTTCTGTGGCTGGAGTCGCGGACCCAGTCATCCGATCATGTTCGACGACAGAGCCAGTCGGCGTGGGTAGAAGTACATTTAGCCTGGCATTTTCAAGACCGCCATTCTCAGCAGCATGGTTTTCGTCGGGGGTCTTCTACTCAAACTGTCCCTGTGAAAACGTGAGCGACTCCCGAGATTGATAGGCGTAACGAACCTGATGACGTCGTTGGACAGTCGTCGATTGTCCGCACGTATGTCCTTTCCCACCGAATAATGGATTTCGAGTTGCCCGGACTGATGGTCCACGCTCGCAGTTGTGGCTTCCAGTGTCGTTTGATGCAAGAGTTCCACTTCAACCGTGGAGCCCTTCGAGGGCGCTTTACGATCATCACGTGGACAGGTTAGGGTCGGAATTCCAACCACATGCAATATTGCCACCACTTGAATCCGTTGCTATGCAATCCACTTCCATAGATTGGCTCGCGGTCCTATGCCTACAACCGAGCTTCACGCTGAGAACAGTGAGAGGGATAGACAAACCTAGTAGTCAAAGAGAGTGTAGATGTATTCTCGGTAAGCGATGTAACCGTGGTCGAGTCGACGGAAGCTTCGTGTTTCTCTTCCCGTGCAGTCGATCCAGTTACAACACTGGTGGTGACGGACAACACTGGTGGTGACGGCTGCTCGAACAGCTTCAGGTCGTTGAACTTCTTTTTCATGGATTGGCTCTTCGGTCTCACACCGTACCAGGGCATTTGATATTTCATTAATCGATGCCTCGGCCCTGTACCCACCGTCATTAACACTAGCTTAGAAAGGGAGCTAACCACTCACGAAGATTTCGCACTTCCGGATGTCTACCTGCGTGTAATCCACGCAATCAACAGTAACCTACTTCTCGCTCTCTTGGTTTGGCGAGAGACCGAAGACTGATGCCTCAGACACCCTTGCAAGTGTATCGCTGCACCCAATGAAGCCCTCGGTTGAGGTTGTAACGTCTGATTTCGTTTGAACCTCTAATATAGAAGCGACTAGTGAAGGATATTAGTATTTCCGACTTCGTTGAAAATGATATTCACGTACCTGTGTCGCCATGCATGCTATTCACAGACTCTTTTGTGTTCTTAGCCCCTGTGAGTGGCGCCATCAGCGCAGCAGGCCTTCGAGGTGCAGATGTCAAGAGAGAGCCCAAGCGAGATGCAACATCACGTACCTGCCGACGGCGCGATACTTCTCCACCCCAATGGGACTGCACATGGACGGAGCACGGGACCTCCGAGTCTCCGGAGCCTTGTAAGGCATTGATGGACCGATAGTTGAGGTGGCAGCCTGGGCCTCAAACTTCTGCCACTTCTCGTCGTGAGCCTTGATTAGCTCTGACGGAGGATCGAGTTTAATGAGAGCTTGCCCATCTATCAAGATATTCTAGGGTGAGTGAATTTGTGAAAACAGTATGCATAACCTTGGTCGTCCAGTGCCACCCCCAACGGAACCAAATCCTCGTCGCGAAGCCATCACAAAGTTTCAATGTCTCCTTCAGTGGATTATCCCCTTTGGCAATAGCCAATCATCGCACACCATCCCTGAAGGAGGAAAGGACACGAAGATACGGAAGCAAAATTTCTTCCCGCTGATGCCGAAGTAGCTGAGACATAGATTGTGAAAGGATAGGTACCTACGTCGGCGGTATTCCCATCGCTCGTGGACTCTTGGCCCCAACCTAAATCCATGTTCTCTCCCTCCCCAAGACCAAACATTCGTAGCATCCCTCCTACCCATCGGGCCGATTGCTCAACCAAGGCAGCGTTCAAAGCTTTTCTGCGGGTGTTGATGTACACATTTGTGCGCGAAACCAGATCACGGAGTATTTTGAGAGCTTTGGGGGTGTTAAAAGAGTCGCAAAGTGCAGAGCGGAACGATAGCTTGCTCTCGTCAAGCCTGGAAGAATCTGAGATGCGATAGAATAAGCCGAGACTATGCTTACCCCTTCATGAGTTCGCCTTCAGGGTCTTCGTAGTGATGATATCCATCCGATTCCACCCCGTTTGCCAGTGTCAACGCTTTGACTGTCATGAAGAAGTTCTGGGTAGAGAGATCAGATGTACCCACGTGCGAATCATAGTTACCCATACATTAAAAGTACTCTCGACTGTTTTCACTTCGCCTATCGTGAGCGAATCAGAAAAATCCATTTTAGCATTCCACGATTGCAATAGGAATGCCAAGCGAAGTTGACGCGGAGTATATTTTTGTAAGATCTCCTAATGTCGGGATATATCTCAGTAAGCGATCCTGGTAGTAAGACAGCTGCAGCCTCACGTCGATGGTAATGAAGTTCTTCAACGACTTGCTCATTTTGAGACCTTCGATATGGAGGTGGCCCGTGTGGATAAAATAATTGACCCACGCAGTGCATCCGTCAATGGCACAAGGTCTGTAAGAAGATTATATTCGGTCTACGCGTGTGGGGGTCAGCGTGGGGTCGTAAGCCAAGGTGCCACCTACCTTTGCAATGCAAAGTAGATTCTCCACCCAGGTCCCGAGCTCTTTGCCTGCAATGACACCATCCAGCGTCTCCGCCCGGTCGACAACCCGCTTTGCATGCGTTTCTGTTGATTTACGGTTCCACGTTCCACGCATATCGGCGTATCCGCGCTGTGTCTCCCTTAATGTAGCGAGAATGACCTGACTAGCAGGATGGGAAGGGTGGGTGGAAGGTAAGGGAAGGCCAAGCAAGAATGCCACAAGAGGTTTCAAATGTGCAAGTAACGCGGGTGGTAATGTTGTAGGAGTGAAATCAAGGCCTGCTATCGGAGGTGAACCCGATGAGCCTTCAGCAACAAGCTTTGTATACAGCTGAGTTAGCTTCTTTGCACCAGTCTTGATGACGCGGGCCTATGTGAAAAGCGGTAGTCGTAGCCGGCTCCGAGGACGCGAGACACAACTTTTCACGGGAATCTTCGTCTGACGACTTGAACGCAATGGCTGTGCTCAAGCGCGCGAGGGTATCGATGTACTTTTCCAATTGTCCAGCCTAGGACAAGAGAACGCCCACGTCCTCGTGCACAGAACGATGACAATGGGAGTGCACACCCTCGTAGAATGAGACCTCTTCTTCAGCAATTCCTTCATGGCTGCTCGCCACTTCGTTGATCTTCAAGAGGGCACGGTCGATATCTGTCCGCAGCACTGAGAAAAGATCCCTCGAACGACACCAAGTACGCACTATGCGAGCGGTGGTTGAGTTATTGAGTTACGGTGTACAGAGGAAGGAATGACTTCTCCAACTTGACCAGCGGGAGTCGAAGTTAGTCAATACAGCTATGATGATTAGCCTTGGACGAATGCAACCTGCCAATCCTCTTACACATCATTCATTGCGATATCTGGCGGGTCTTGTTCAAGTTCTGCTCAAGCGAATTTTGCGGCAAATTAGTTTGGAATACTCGCGTGCTAGCATACATACCAGCTCAATCTCTGCACTTTCATCATCCATGGTATCAACTTGGTTTGAAGCAACTTGTGAAGCCCACCGTGGCCAAGTGGCGAGAAACACTGAAGAGGGGCGGACGAAAGAACTGGACCACGCTCTGTTGGGGTGACGACGACGACGTATGGATACAAGACTGTGACTGCGACGCGCGTGACAGTAATCGTATGTGTGACTTGTGTCACAAGCCACTTGGCACATCCGTCAGGGCATGACGGTGTTACCCGTCAATGACGTCAATGGGTCTCACCTCGGGGGATCCCGGATTGTGCACCGCCACGAGCCGCGGTCGGCGGCAGTCGTGGACTCGTGGGTGGATGAAATTGGACGGCAACGTCGATCGACAGTGCGAGCACTCTCTGCGCAGCCGTCATGCGAGAGCGAGGTCCTCGGGTCGGACGGTGGCACCCTTGGGATGAATAGCAGTAAGGCTGGTGTCTTCGAATAGCCTGAGGGAGACGAGGTAAGCTTCGGCGGCCAGCTGCGCGACTTGCCCACCATGGCAGCAAGACGGCTGCAAGATACCTACGAGCGCTCTCCGCGCGGCCGTCGTGCGAGGGCGGGGTCCTTGGGTTGGATGGTGAAAAGTGATGTGTTAATTTTGCTCACGCTTGCTATAGCTTATGCTCCGGTAACGCCGCATGATACAAAACAAACCGTGGCGTTTAAATTGCGGGGAGAGAAGCTTTCACTCAGTGATGAGGCAGTCAAGCAGCGTATGTAACGAACAATTAACGAAGGAAGTATTTAGGGTTAGTGTGCTCCTTGCGCCGACAAAACCATAGGAATACCTCCAAACAATTGTTGTACTTGCCCTCTGCAGGAAGTTCCCTCTTCGCCCACTCGGTGAACTGTTCCTGCTCAGCTATTGCCTCTGTCACACCCAGTCCTTTGATCATCTCTCGCCGCAGATCTTCATCCTGCCAGATGCAAAACGTTGCTCGGAAGATGAAACTTCCAAACTTGCAGGGTTTCCGCTCCGTCCACTTGTGAGCCGCGTGACATCTCGGCCCCTCACCATTCATCTTCTTGTCCTGTGGCATTCCGCAGGTGTAACAGAACGTATACTTTTTGAACAAGAACGACTCCTTGAATGCATGGAAGCCTTCTGGGGAGTTGCTCGGCAGTCTGGCTTCAAGCTCGCATTCCGGAAAGTGGTCCACCTCAAGCTTCCCCTCGAAGATGAAATGATACGGACACTTTCCTTGTAGTAAGGGCATGTACCTATCCAACTCCGCGGTGCGATTCAGTCGACCCTTTCTGGCGTTGTTGGAGTCCTCGGACCTGCTAGAAAAGTGCAGGTCTGGCATGGAGGCAGCAGAAGTGAGCCGCTTGTCTGGCTGAGACGTTGTGGCGCGGTTTGGTTGAGAAGCTAGCTGAAAGTTTTGGGGTGATTGGTTGCCATCCCTCGGTGTTAGGTAACTCACACGCACCTTTGGCCCTGGCCATATACTGCGTTTGTCCTCGAAAGACAAAGTGACTCCCATAGCATTACTGACAACCTGGGCCTCGCTTCTTGGTGCCATCTGTTCGAACGAGCCATGGGTAGTCCCCAGGCTGAAGCCGTCGCCGCCATAGTCCCTTTGCGCAGGCTTCGCAAATCTCTGCATGGGGTCCTGCACTGCTCTTGTAGCAAATACGTGCATTTCGCTATCAGGCTTGCAGACATCGCATGGCACCTGCCTTGGCAGTTCTGTGCATTTCCGTGCTATATCTGGCCCATCCATGCTGTACATCGCCTGATAGACTCTGCATACAGGCTGAGCAATTAACTGTTCCAGCTCCCAGGCAAAGAAGTCGGTTTTCTCGCGGAACGACGGTGGTTGCTCCGAGGTCGCCAGGAAAACATGAGCCTCCTTTCCATCCCTCCCGGCCCGACCTGCCATCTGCATTGTCGTGAGAAGACTACGCCTTGGGCTAAAGATCACGACGAAGCGAACGTTTGGGCGGTCCACTCCAAATCCGAACGCGGAGGTGCAGGCCATCACCCTCGTTGTGCCACTGTCCCATAAGTGCAAGTTTCGATGCTTCATATCCGAACTGCGGAGCTTGCTGTGATAAACGGCGAAACTGTGTTCCCTCGCAAAGCTCTCCGCCAGCTCGCAGCTTTCAAAGAAGACTAGCATTCGTTCATTGACTTTCAGTTTACCTGAGAGTGCGGAAACGAGACACGCCAGGGCTGCGGACGCGGCGAATGGATGAAGAGGGATCACATGCAACCCAAGTTCTGGCCGGTTGGTAGGACTGCGAATTAAGGCGGTACTTTCCTCCCGAAGGCCAAAGTTTGCCAAAATCTGACGCTGTAAAGAAGGAGGAGTGGTCCCGGATAGGAGAATTATCGGCATGTTGGCCCGCGATGCAAATTGTGTAAGTTGGCACCATGCATCCCTTCTATCCTCCGGGCAGGTGATATGGTCGTGTTGTTCATCGATTATCATATGTGTGAAGTTCACAGCGTCGCCGTCGAGCAGGAGCCTTTAATTGACAAGTTAGTAACGTCAAGACCGAACCTCGCCATAAATTGATGGACTCACTTTTCGAACGGGCTTCTCCGTGAGACGTGCTCTACCTGAACGAACAAAATCTGTGTGTCCTTGGGAGGGCATTTATCGAGCTTGAAGTTCACTGCCCTCAACCCAGCATTGACTGCGTTTTGATATTGCTCGTCAAGCAGGATGGAGTATGGGCTGACGACAATTGGACGTATACTGTTGTCTAACAGCGGTGGGATCATCCAGAGCATGCTTTTGCCGCCCCCCGTTCGTATCGTGATGACAGCATCTTGCTCCCTCCGCATGACCACCATGATGGCAAGCATTTGAGCCCTGCTTTTCTCCCATGCATACGGATCGCTCACTAGCTCCCTCAGGGTGTGCCGGATGTTTTCTTGCAAGTCGTCCTCGTTTACCATCGACGGGTTGTTGACATTGATCAAAGAGAGAAACTCTTCGCCGACGGGGCAGCTTTGCCCAGGAGTTCGGCTACTGCGCACTTGAACACCTGCTATTAGATCACGCCGGCGGCAGCCTCCAAGCTCGACGTCCGCCTCGCTGACCACCTGCGTGTCCGTAGTTGCGCGATATATGCGTGGTCGTTTTGAGGGGTGTGGAGATTCGGCTATTTGATCGGATTCAATGATGGCCCTCCGGCGTTGGCCAGTCGTTTGGGTCTCATAGCGATACAACAAATTCGATGCGGGTGACTCTTCATCAAAGTTTACGGTCGATACATCTTTGCCCTTTAACTTGTCAGGCGAAAGACTCGGAGGTGATGAGGGTACGCCGCCGTCTTTTTTTGGAAAGATCTTCGCCTGATCTGAATTCGAAAACGAGCCAATGTGAATATGAGGGGGGGAAGGGGTAGCGGGAGGAGGCTCGTTGAGCTCGCTCGGTGCAGGTCCAGGCAGAATCAACTGTCTACTCGCCGCGCGACTCAACATGTGGATCGTGTCCTGCGTTAGTCCAAGGGTATTGAGCCTGTCCATCACCGCATCGACCACCAGTGTTGCGACCTGGGCGGCCAGCTCGTTCGCTTCCAGAGTCTTGTTTGTGGAGCGTGACTGCCTTCGCATCACAGCTACAGGTTCTGGGGGTGAAAATGGGCCAAAGCCCAGAAGGCTGCCCCATTCCTCCGCGAGCCAACGTTGGTTGTTCATTTGATTGACCGTGACTCGCGGCACCGTTCCGTGAACAATGGCATAGTGGCCGACGTCGACTTCGGCAGAGTGGTCGGCCGCCTCCGCAAGAAGCTCGTCAGCGAAGGCAAAGGATTCGTTTGGGGGTATGAACTGGTGCGCAAGTGTAATCATTCCTTGTCGAAACTCCCTTGCGCCCCACTGGCAGCCGAATGCCTCGTAATTTCTTTTTGGAAGGTCTCGGCAGAACTCTTCGGGGGTGATCCGCTGGCCATTCGCAACGCAAAGATAGCTAAGATGAGAAAAACTCAACCACAACAGGAGGAATGGCGGTGCAGAAAACGTACGTTCGATACAGCCCGCGTGCTTCTTCCCCGTATGCGATGCCGGCGAGGATCGCTTGTGCTTCTCTGAGACCATCGCCCAACAGGACGAGGAGTACCTCCTTGAGAGGCTTAGACAAAAACGCCGGAATACAGCTGTCTCTGGACTTCAAGTGCGTGGTCTTGCTGTACCTCATGAGGATGAAGCCCTCCTCTCCCTGAAAGAAGATGTTGCGGGGGCGATCGGCATTCCTGATTTGATGCTGCAGGAATTGCGTGGCTCTAGTGGAGAGGTGAACGCCAACGTATAAAGCATGTATGACATAGCCCCAGAGCCTATCCGCGCTGTTCAAGAACTCCTTTATTGCGACGTGATCCCATGCCCAGGTTCCATCCGCCAAGATTGCTCCCAGCCTTCGTCTCGCTACGAGGGAAAGGAAAAAAGTATGTTTCTTGTTTCGAAACGGTTGCTCCTCCAGAAAGGAGTAGCCCCGGTGCGTATTGCTAAGGTCATCGACGACTTTCAATCCTATTGGAAGACCCGCCCAATCACTGTCCCCGCTCAGGCAAAGATATATGTCCTTTGCCGTTTGTAATATCTTTTGCATGCCATCACGAAGGCTCTGGAGATGCAGGGTTTGCCCTCCAATCGAGATCCACTTATGGGTAGGGTCCATGTATACTTGCGGTTCGGATACCTGACTGTAAGCCAACGAGGACACAAATTGCTGCAACTCGAACAGCGAGTTAAAGGTTGATGGTTTCCCAAGTTGAAGAACGATATCGTAACAATTGCCGATGCGACTGAAGAAGAAATAGGACTCGTCAGCCTCTGTCAAGTACCTGATGAAAATAGCACTGACGTCATGACATCCTGGGGTATATTCCTATCTTGACCGGCCAACCCCTCGTACAGCGTGACAATGCGGCAAAAGTACTTCAGTCGAGCCAGAATTGGTGTCACATCCTGCGCAGGAAGGAATGAACCATCCGCGCAAAGAGCCTTCACCCAAAGGAACCGCTCGATTGGATTGTCCCATTTCGTCTGATGCTGTGCGTCGCCATCGTTCACAAGGGTCCAACAAAAGTGGTGGTACGCCTGAAGAGCGTTCGTCTGGGTTGATTCCGTAGGTCCCATTGCGTCCTCCTTCAAGAAACAGATCAGATCATCCAGGCTTATCTCTTGGGCCAAGGTATACTTGAACTCCATCTTGAATTCGTGTCCGAGGCTCGACCTGATCATCGCCCGGATCATCTGCAGATACAATGAATCGTAGGCATCATTCTCCTTCGATACAAAGCGAAAGTGGTCTGTCCTGCAGAGTTAGAGAAGGTGAGATGGCGATGATGCATCACAAAAGAGCCAGGGAAAAACACTGACTGCTCTGGTTTGTACCCTCTACCATTCAGGAGGACTTTCGCAATGGTGAAAGAGTTGTGATTCTCGTCCAGAAGCACTCTCACTGCTGCGTGGTACCGCTCTACCGCCCTTTTCAGCGCTGCGAAGATTCCTCCTCCCTCGTCCGCCTTGTGCGTTGCTTTCAGTCGCCAAGCAGCACTTCTTTGTCCATCATCACTGCGAATTTCGGGCTGAAACTCATCCCAGAGAGTGATTCTGAGTAGTGGGGGGCGGTCTCGATCCAACTCCTGCGGGGCCACTAGGTCCTGGGCGTGTGCAGGCAAGAAGGTCCCACGGAGATATCTTCGGACATCCAGATCGCATCCGGTAGTAGCCGTGGGGTCAACCTCGAAGTATATCTTCCCAATTCCCTGGAAGAGGCACTGTACCATGCAAGAACGGTGCACTCGCTGACTAGTGATCGGTTGTCCGTGCTTCTCTTTGGAATGTCGGATCATGGTTTGCTGGTCGCGCACACAGTATGTGCAAGCACTGTCTGCACAGCATGCGAATCCTTCAACTGGAGCTGCGATGCCTTGCACGGGTGGGCCACCGGCTTTCGGGATGGTGACATCCCCTGGCTTCTTGTGGATCATACGATCCTGGCATAGCTGCTCAAGAGCGCTTTTCTGGGCTGGTGTCACTGAGACGTTGTGCTGGTTCTTCATATGTCCTAGCATAGTCTCCGTGGTAAGTCCCACCTCACATTGGCGACAAACCAGAATTTGGAGAGCACTATGCAACCACATTCCAAGGCCATCCAGAAGCTCTCCCCGTTCGAGATCGCTCTTTGCCAGGGGTGCTATTGTAGTTGTACACTCAGGTCCCAAAACACACGTTTATGTAGACACCCGATACTTACCTTGAGCTTTCTCCAGTAAGTAGCTAACCCCTGATGCTCTGTTCTCGCCCGCTGCATGCAAACATGTGAGCAGGACACGTTTTAATGGTCTCCAAGGACTTGGCTCACCACCGCTCCTTTGCAACCCAGTACCGTTGCTTGTCGGCAATTTATTCAACTTGGTCGCGAGAGTGCCTGCAATGCATGTCGTGAGTTAATCACACAATCTGCTGGCACTGTCGGAGCTACGTTACCTTGAATAACCTGTGTGCATGGCCCCCCTATATTATCTGCAGGAGCAGTGGTGCAACCACCCCGATGTTCGTTGTGGCGATCTTTGACGTGCTTTCGCAGCGCATCCCTTCCCTCGTAAGTCCTCCCGCATCCTTCAACTGGACAGCTGTACCTGCCCCCTTGGATGGAAATGGGGTACTGCACATTGTTGGCTGTAACCACAAAGTTTTGAGCATGCTTGTTGGAGCGATGGCGACAAAGGGCGTCCTGAGAAGCAAATGTATCGTAGCATACCGTGCAGCGAAATTCCATGTCGTGGATGGTGATCGCAAGCGTGAAAGGCTGTCAAGAGCGCTAACGAACTTGTCACTACCTCACCTTCTACGGGTACCTGCTGTTTGCTGTGCCAATTACGCGGCTACGCCACAAAACTCAGCGACTTGGCGACACAGATTTGGCTAGTGTCAGAACAATGCTTGAATGGATTTGACGACGCTCCTCCGAGTCTGATACGTCAGCCATAAAAGTCTTAAAATAGACTGCTGTCAGATATCTCCGGCGAGCAAATATGGTAAGACGGTTTGGTGATGAGACTAATCGGGGCTACTGAGTACCTATGACATAAGTTTGAGTTGGTCGATACCAAGGTGTCGCCGGCAGGTGCCTGAGATCTGAGATTTGGTGTCGGCGACACTTCCTGACTCAGGCTTGTGCCGATACGGGTCTTGTTGAATCATGATCCTGTAGTTCAAGCTGTAGCTCGCTCCTAGTTCACTTGTAGTTGTGGCAGTACGTTTCTCCTGCTTGAGTGAATCAAGTAACACGGGTTGCCAGAACCATTGGGCCAAGCTAGATTGCATTCATATGAGGCAACGATCTACACCACCTCATGATGCTCAATACAAACCAGAGCCTATACAGACAAGAAAATAGATGATACATATGTACATATTTACAAAGAGAAAAGCATGTAGAGGCGCTTCGCTCTAACCACGTTTGTCAAAAGCAGGCTATTTGTTTGGTGTCAATAGAAGGGGGGAAAGAAAGAGAGATAGTAGAAGAGTTGCAATTGGATCCACGAAGAGGTCCATCCTGGCCACGCGACTCAACTTCTGCCTCGAGGGAGCTGAGCTGAGTGTCCGCGGTTGCCATGGATCGCAGTTCTTCGTTGAATGCTTCATGATAAAAATGCATACCGGTGTGTAAGGTGGGAACTGGAAATGCTTCGAACTCATGCGCGTGAAGTTGGTGCACACAAGCGAGGTAATTTGAGTAGTGACGGGCCTCTTCTAGCTCCCATGCCGATGCCAAGGCTCGAAAACGCCTAGTCTCACGGCTTGCTTGCTTCATCAAAGTAGCCTCATAGAGAGCTGTGTCGGGCAGCCTTTTCAGGCCGGCAACAAGGAGCGGCTCACCCTGGTAACAGTGTCACTTAATTGACGACGTAGCGACCAGCAAAATACCTTCTTGACTTCATCAAAGGATAACCCAAAGTCTCCTCCAGGCCTGAGCACCTTCTCTGCAAAACGTAACTCTAGAGAACCTGCCATAACGTCCTCGGCTCGGTGATAAAGAGTCTGCAGTAACAAAGACTGAGGGTCATGGGCATCCAAACTACATTGTTCACCACCATGCTGGAAGCCATACGAGGAGGTGGTCACGGTGTGAGCGCTGGGAGAGATGGGGGGAGTGTGTGGGGCGGATTTCGAATTGTTATGCAAGCCATGTAGGTCGAGAGTGGCTCCCTCCACAGGAAGAGAGTAAGGGGATGCTACACTATGCTCATCAGCAGCGACGCGATGGGGTGCAGTGAGTGGCGCAGTCGGAATCATGCTGAGTTTCACTTTGAATAGTGAGGCAGCCTCGAGAGTTATAATACGAGCACAGTGAGGAAGCGAGGCGAAGATTCAGGAAGCGGAGTTCAAAGATGCCTACACTAGTACTTATGGAACGTAGCTAAGCTTCCCACGATGCCAATCACTGACATTGCGACAGCATACTATTACGATGGCTGTGAGCGAGTAAACTGCTATCGGCAATGGTTTATCTGACAAATAAGAATATATTCGGGGAGGGATAAAGCAGCAGCGACATGACAAACAGACATGGGCGGTGACAGGCAACCAAGTTGAACTTGTTGAACACACATGGCGACGGATGGACAAGTGCACACAGCGGTGCACAGTGACACGCTGACAAACGAGATGGCGATGATGAACAAACGTGCATGGTGATGGACAAGAAGGCATGGACGGTGTCAGACAAATAAGAACAAATGTATCATTGCACTGTGTCTCCTGTCGTCGCTCGCGTGCGTGATGTCTCACCTATGGCCATTGTGCAGGCTGAATACGAAGGTACGTCTTTTGCTGCCGATGTCATCGTCGAAGTCCACACTGCTGATTGCGACTTGATAGTCTGCAGAGAATGCGTTGCGCTGTTGCGCCTTGTCAATGATGATTCTGATTGTGCTCTGCGTTCACATGCAGATCGTTCCGTATCGCCATTCAAGGCTATTGAAGACGATGATGTCAGCGATCTCCGTTCACACGCAGATCGTTCAGCATTGCCCTTTGAAGCTGTCAAAGACCATGGTGTCAGTGATACCGGTGCAAGAATCCTTTGGATTCGCGCAGCGGCACTGCCGCGATGGCCAAAAGCATCAAGGTACCGCATCCTCCGCAGGATGTGCAGCTTCACGGCATATTTGACTCTCCCACTGACAGGACTGCACGTGTGCTGATTCCATGCATTATCTAGAGAACACTCTGGTCAGCAGATCGTCATCCTCTTGGACGGCCTTCCACTGGCACTCTGATGATAAGGTGGTGCGTAACGCATGTAACTTGCATGGCATCACTGTAGCTTGTGGTCGTTCGGCCTTGGATGCTCTGTTACAGCACACATTCACGGGGATGTGCATAGACAGCGATGCAGCCAGCCGTGCTACCTGCAATGAAACATGCCGTGGACTTCATACAGGTGCGGATGTTCAAGTTGTTTCCATTCTGTGGGAGATAGTTTTAGCTCCTGAGTCGTGCTATCCTACTGACCGTCTTGCTGTCATTGTGCGTGCTCTGGGTTTAGTATCCTCTGGTACCTTGATTGAGCGACGCAATCTGTTGTCTATGCTCGAACAATGCATGGCCGGTTGTACAACCAATACCTGTGAATCTGAGGCTAATGCCGGACATCTTGTTACGGAAATGGAAAAACTCCTTCGCACACGGATTCGCACATGGACTATCATTGTCCGGTGTACTTCATAGCCTCAAATGCTCATGGCCAAAATGAATCATGCGTCAACAAAGCAAAGACCTTTTCCAGGAATTCAAATATGACATTGATCCCTCTGAATGGGAGATCGTTGCCTTTGGTGATGCATAGCGCTTCATGGTATATATAAAACTCTGACACTGACGCGCAGTGGACATACTCCTGCAGTACATATAAGTATGTTACGAACATTGGTACCGCCAATAGTGCCTGTGAATTCATTCGCCTATCAGTGACGTAGGCACGTAGCCTGTGTCTGGTGCTGCCACGGATGTGGCCCTTACCAGCCAGTAAAATGTATCTTACAGCTTAGATATGCACCACGCTTCAAGGTCGTTTGACTGCCCAGACATGCGCAAAAACTTCAAGCCCGCATACAGTTGCATTCTAAACGTCACGCTTGACTTCAAGCATAGCCATGGTGCGCACATGGGCGAAAAGTTTAAATGTGGGGTTCACCTACAATAATGAACCAAATTCCAAGTTTAGACTTACCGTTTGCGGTCTAAACTTGAAATTTGGAACGCCGTTTAGGTCAGTGCTAAAGATTGGAACCCCATGGTGTGATGGCAGGAGAACACCGTCAAGATCATGTGTACGTGCGGGAACTTCTCGTCCTCACGGCATCGTCGTCGCTGGGCAGCATGGTGGGCTACTAATATGGGCTGTTGCCGTATGCTTTAATGTGTCCCTGGACCCTTGATATACGAACTGTCGACGACCATTCCAGTCCCAAAAAGGAAAGCACACACCGCTAAAGTGCTATTCCGTGTGGTCATCGTCACAGGTAGGCCGTTTACGGGCATTTGGAGTTCAACTTTTTTGATCGATCGCTGATATTACATGTATGTGCAACGGGCAGGGCATGCCCCATACTTTTCCCTTCGCCGCTTCGTTACGACACTTTGACCTCGTTCACAAACATGCACCTAACTTTTAGAATCGCTAAGGATCGCTTCATTGAAACCGGATGCAGGGCTACGAAAAGAAAAGGTAGTTTCATAAGGGCCACTGTGACTCTGGGCATAGCAATAACTCGGACTGGGCACCATGCGCCACCGGCGACGCACCGACTTTCCAAACGTCCACTTGCGGAGGAGCACGCTGAGCGAATAGCAATAGTGGGGTATGCCGCGGATGTGGCGCTTCGTGTGTAATCACGCATGATCTGATGATAAGATGGTATTCGTAATCGCCGTCAGGGTTGTGGAACGTGGAAGTTACGTCAACACACAACGCTGTTGACCAGTAACAAAGAGTCGGCTCTCGATGTATGGTCTTTAACACCGAATACATCAATTTTCGGGTGATCTTTAACTTGCTCATCCAAGTATGTCATCAGTATTCAGTTGTTGCGTGTTCGCATGTAACTGCCTGGTCCCTCAAACGTCGTGTGATACGAAGAGGCGCAGTTATATCAACCTCAGGCCACCAGTGGCACCTAGTACTCGTTTTTTTTCTCTCATCTCCTTTCGCAAACCATGCATCCCACCTCTACTACCGGCAGCTTCAGAACATCATCGCAGGCTACAAACCAGCGCCTGGCTACCGCTGTGAGCCTTCCATCCGATGTGCTTAATTCCATTCACTCACACATAGCTTCAGCTTGGGGCTGCTGGAGGGTTATGGCCTGACGATATCTCTGGCGGCCAGTCGAACCGTCAGGAGCTCTTCTCTGCGCGTTCAAATCGACGTAGCGCTGTGCACCCGTATATGCGCCCCCCAGGCTCATTTTCGTCAGCACAAGCAAACTATGCTCCCCATCTCAGTGTGGACCCACGCGCTGTCCATGAGGCCTTTCCTCCATCCAATTATTCCAGTTTATATGCCCCTGATATCAGCTTCGAGTCCTTTCCTATGAATCAGCCAGGTGCTTACGACGTCAATCGGTACTCCAACAGTACCTTTGAGCCAGCATCCGTCTTCCACCCCTTGGTGGAAACGATGTTATTTGAAGATCGGCATCTCCGGACGCTCCCAATGCAACCTACCATCCAGTTCAACCCAGGCCCTTCAGAAGCCGAAAATCCGTACTTGCTGTCGCGCCTTCAAGAGTCCTTATCTAGTGTAGTAAGTCCACAGGCCGTGTAGCATCAAGCATTCTAACACGATGTAGGCGGCATCACGTGGTCCACTCATCCCCTGGCCTTCCAATCCCGTCTTCTCTCTGCCGGCTCCAGCAACATTTTTTCCCCCGGGACCTGGTCCTACTCCCCCATTCCCTGATTTGCGTACGTCTCCTGTCTGGCACGCTATCCCAGCCCCTATACCCAAAGCGGCTGTCCCTACGTTACCCCCTTGGCTCTCATCAATGCAACGTGAATTGGAACCACCTGCAGTACACTTCCCAACTGCACACCTCACCACTTCTGCTATTCCCGTTTCCCCTATCCCTGCTTCATCCACTGCTGCTTTTGTCCCTCCTGAACTCGCTCCTGTTGTACCACACCTCCCTGCGCACACTCCCCCAATCCCCGCCATCGGTGTTCCCGCTTCTTCTACTCTCTCGTACCAAGTTCCCACCGCTCGCGCCCCTGCCGCAAATATCACTCTTGCATGTGGCCCTCCTCCTTCACCTCGCCCTCCTTCACCTGGCCATTCTCCTTCACCTCATCTTCCCGGTGGTCCTGCACTGGCAGCGCCTGACAACGACACTCTAAAGCAGGAAATAATTGACCGTGCGCACCAATATTTCTGTGGGGTGCGGCCTTCTCGGGATCGGGAAGAGGACAGAAATATGCTGGACGCAGCTCTCGACGAGATGGCCGCCATGTATTGTGGAGGTGGCTCGGATGTGACCTCGCGGAGTATGCCCTACCACGTCTTTATATTCGGGCCTAATTTTGATGCTCTGTCGTTCTTTTTAGGTGCCTGGTGCAGTCGCCACAGAAAAATGTTGCAAGGCACCTGGAGACATACACTGAACGACCTGGCGATTCTGTTTAAGCGCGCCGCATTTTATGTGATGCATTTTAATTACACACTCCCGATTTCCATTCGGAGACGTGTCAACCTCGTGGTCGAATGGACCGCCATTTCCCAGGACGCACTGACTGATTGGCGCTTCACCGATGTCGACGAACCCGTACGTATTTTTACCCGTTTTCAGGCACCACTGTAAATAGTAACTGAGATGTTGACAGCTCGATTCTGGACACATTGTTACGGTGCCCTTTGGCCACCCTGCGCTTCTAATGGTCTTGGAATTGTGTGTGTGGTACCAGCCCACCAGGGGACGGGCACTGCACCGCTACGTGCCTGATGGTCCGGAAAGCCTTGACATACTGATTGCTTTTGCTGCCTCAGTGCTTTACTGGGCGTTACATAACCTCGGGCAACAACAGCAAGATGCATTTGATGCCGAGGTTTTTGGGGCCATCTACAACCAGGCGCTCACACGTATTCGGCAATTGAGGAGCTCGAACAATGCAGAATATGTGGGAATGGTCGCCAACTTGCACATGCGTGGCGCCGAGTTGATTGCGACATTGCCGCAAGAGCTTCACTAATCGGTCAGTGTCAGTGTACTACCAGCATCACTTATCGCCATCAGCTCAATTGCGCGGTAGGCACTCTATGGACGAGAAAATGTATTATGCTCTCTACGATATGTGATACATGATATATATGATATATGATACATGATACTAGTACTGATTTGCTAGTCGCCGTGTCATTTCCGAGCTCATCACTCACGACACCGCTGCGACCTCTCGAGCGATAATGGAATTGCCTCTATGAGGTACGACTCGGATCAACGTTGAACAAGATATCGAAATAGGGCGTCGAGCTCTGATTGAGTGAAGGCGTAATGTTGGACCAAGAGCATCGCAGATGCCTGTCGGGGGGTATACGAGGCGTATGCGACGATAGAGAAGGTCTACCTTGAGGCACGATGCGCGCAAGGCTCGACACAGTCGAGATTGCACCAAGGCTGCCGTCCAGGATGACGAGCGTCTTGGCATTGTTGTCGCTGGTCCGTGCTGTGCGCAATTCCATATAGCAACAAGGTCAAAGGTGCGTCGCAATCGCACTTCTCCGTCAATGGAATGGGTGTCGTCTTCAGGTACGAACCTCGCGTTCTGCGACACATTCAAGTTCCGCACGGCGGATCCAGAATGGGTGGCGTTAGGTGAACTCGGAAACAACGGAATGGAATCATCTGAGACAGAGGGACTCTCCCGGGCCACGGTAGGAGGTGGATTCAACAAACCTCAATCTTCTCTCGACCGCTTCACTCTCAGCGACGAAGTTGACGTCTCTTCGACTTACCCTCTGCTCTCCGTCGCGATAAACGAAACTGAGCGAATCGGAGACGACCGCTGACTGTTCACTTCCTGATCATGGGTACATCGTCCTCAGGATGCCCTTTCACGATAACTGACTTCTTGTAGCTTGGATGTGTCGTACTATCTCGATCTCGGCTTTGACAAGACCCACAGCAGACTGGTTTGACGTTACTCCCGGTGGGAAGGAATCCAATTTTTGGTACGTAGGCCTTGCATTGTGTTCTGGGTGAAGATACCGGCGGGCTTTATAGCGTTTCCTTCAGTTGGCGATGACATGCACACTCCTTATGCGCTCTCTCTATGGTCCCACTCATGACGGACCTCTGTATTTGGGCCACCCATCAAACTACGCACATGATTACATTCCATGGGTGCGTCATACGGGCTCCTCGTTTGTTTCGGGTAGTCATACGCACGCTGACGAAACAATACGGATGTTGGCATAGAAGAAGACGGGGGTGGAAGAGTTGCTGAGCCCGTTCATTGCTATTCAAGGTGAGCCTTCGTGCACGCGTACAACATACCCCTTGGTGCCGCTCGTGGGCGAGGTTGGCAGACTTTTCCAAATACAGGTGCCTATCTCGCAAACCGTACTAGCGTAGGAAACCATTCTATTGCGCTAGTAACAACATTAGCCGGACTTCGGGGCTCGTTTTCACTCCTTCGGATGCTCCAGGAGTCAGTCATGTGGGGGTGTGTTTGTAACGCATTGATCATGCTAAGACAATACGAATTAGCTTTTTGGACGCAAGGGATTCCTAACGTGATGGATCCTGCGCCAGGATGGGCCATCCTGCATGGGCAATATTTTTAGGATAACGGACCTGTGTTTCCTTCTCCCCGTTGCCCGCGGTATGAACGGTCACCAAAAAAGCCCGCAGCAGTTTCTTTATCCATATCCACGTCCCCACCCACGTCTGCATCTGCATCTGCATCCTCGTCTGCGCTTGACATATCCTCTCCGACGAAACACTCGTCAGACTCGAACCAGGAGCCATAAAGAGGAGGGTCAAGTTCCCAGGTCCGTTCCTCTAGTGGCCTATCAACTTCACTCGATCCGTTACTCCGCAAATGGGACGCACAAACATACGGAACCACATTGTTGATACGTCGCACGAGTGGTTACAGCACATTATCCAAGTCTACGAACATGCTGAAGTCCGCTGCATCCGCCTTGGTCTCGTTCAGTATCAGGTGGTTCCCCGTGTGGTCCGTATTGATTCCCGCTTCGATCAGGAATCAGGAAATATGGGGTCCAGGAGCCTAGGACGCGAGGTATGGAGGGTAAAAGGTGAGCGCAAGGGGCGAGCTAGGGTAACTGCTTGTTGGCGTCGTTGGTAGCCCAATTGAGTTTGGTCGTGTGACACCGGGTGATGCGGACGCAGACGTCGAGGTGGTACTGTGTAATGGTATGAGTACATTTAGCTTGAGTGGGTGAGATGTACACTCACCAGACCGGAGGTTCTCCGCCGGTGGTGTCTGAGGGCATAACAAGGCATGATGCGGTATGAATATGAACAGTAGGGTGACGACAGCATGGTCTCTGTACCATCTACGACCTCGCGATATCCAGACGCGGCGAAATCGGAGCTGACAGCAAGGATATCGTTGGGTACCAGATGAGCAAATGATCCTCGGAATCTTGTTAGTGAGCTCTGCTAGGCTCAACAACACGGCGCAAGTCAAGGGAACGAGACTGTTGCATTTTGTCCCTCCCCAAAGTCAAAGTTGAGGGGATCTGTCTTTCCTCTCCCTCGAGCGCGGGTATGTCCAATATCGTTCTCCGGACGCTCTGCATCGGTGGAGCGGGTGGATGGTCCGTACGCGGTAGATGCGTCATGGATGCGAGACCGCGTCCCAGGGGGTATACGGGCAGACCAGCCAGCGAACACAACTGCGTTCGCAGATGGGGTGGTCATCGCTGTGCTGTGGGAAAAATCGTGACAACATTTTTAGTGCTGGGTACTAGTAGAGCGAATCTCACCTTTGCTTTCCTGGTTCTGCACTTGTCACACGCGTGCGCTGTGTGTATTCAGCCACGTTTTGGTGTTCTATAAAACACGCCTGTGGATGGGTCGGGCGAACCGCAGAGAGCACATCTTTGGATGGCGGTGTCGAGGGGCATATCGGCGGCGACGATGCCGGGAAGCTCTTGAAAGTGGCACGACGGGTTTTGCTGAATTTAGTACTTAGCTAAACGTTTGAAGTATTACATAATAGATTATTCAATTTCACCCCCACGCCACACTTGAAGCTTGATGCTTGAACTACCTCTCAATACTATTTGTTGATCATGTATCAAGTATTACTTTACGTTAGACTGTTGAGACAAGCTTTGAATTCCGCCAAACGCATCGTGTGAGAAAAAGCGGGGAACATGATGCCCAATTTACAACTACGACCGTGACGAGCATCGTCGTGTCAGGCGTCCCCCTCTTCATAACCCCTCTGAACTCACCGAGTCCTCCGACGGGCCTCTCAAGGGAACTACAAGGAAGAAATCAGTGCCAACAGACAGCGTGGCGCTGCATACTCCCGTCCGTCTTCTCACGCTCACAGCCAATCTCAGTGCTGACGAGTCACGACGACCGCAGACCCTCGCTGAACAGTTCACGTTTCTTCACCTTCCTCGCCCTTTCAAATCAACGGTTTTGCCAAAAATACCAGTCGTCGGACCAAGCACCCCAAGTCCATCCTTCGCCGAGAACGCGAACGCGAGCGCACCGAGGGTGAACGCTGACGCCTTGCCCGGGAAGAACGGGACATGGCCATGGATGTCGACGGCGCCAGAACGGGAGAAGAGGAGGAAGAGGACATCCCAACCTACATGTTCGTCGTCGGCGAATGGCTAGTCAACATACCCATTTCGCAGACACCTGAATCGAAGTGCCCCCTTCCCTGCTGCCTCCACGCCACTACTGCGACATCATGGGACTCGAGGTGCGTGTCTTTGCATTGTGTCTGTCTGGCGGTGCCCTGATCCACTGAGTTACAGGCCCCATACACCGACCCGCGCACGGGGCTCAGGTACCATGACAAGAGCGTGTAGGTACTTCCCTCCTGCCATCCCCCACAGCTTGCAAGCCAACAACGACTTTGCTGATGGGGCGGAATTCATGCTCGTACGTTGAGATGGGGTGACTGACTCAACATGTGCCAATCTTTGTCCCAAGGTCTTTGATGATGGTAACTTCCCATCCAGTGATATGTTTTTCGGTCCGTCCTTGTGCTCTCGTCAGCTTATTCCACTGCTAACCCAGCCCATACAGCTTAGCAGCATGTTTCGTTGCCATCATTCGTGTTGTACTAACCTAAACCATCACTTTTAGACTGGCTGGCTCATGTACCAAAGAACGTGCTTGCCAAAAACCTTCATACACCCCAATCTGCTTGGAACGACTTGCCAGGTCGCAACCTCTACATTCTCCCCACTCGTACGTGCTATCTCCGCCTTTGTGAGAAGCAGAAGTCCAATTTGATATTTTTCTCCATCCAGTTCCTCCCGCTACTTTGGAGGCACCTCAGGAACAGATTCCTGATTTATTTACCTTCGCCTTCTCCAGAGTCCCAACCACCACTGGCAGCTTGGTGGTAGAAGCGTCAAAATCACCGATTCCACGACATCCACCATCTCCAAGACGATCACTGTCGCGAATGTTGTTGTAGCGCCTGGTGCAATCTGGTGAGAGACCCATGCTTTGTCGACACACAGTTGAAATCCTGACCACGATCCTATCACAGCGAGTTGCACGTATATCTTTGTTGAAATGTTTGCATCTTTGATTTGTTCATGCTATCCGTCAGTGTCACCCCAACTTAAGACGAATGGGACTTTCACTTGTACGTGCACCGATGTCTTTGACGATCATTTGTAGGGAGGGTACTGCCCGCTTGACGTTATACAACGGTGGAGGCAATGCCAAGACATTCAACTTTGAGGTACGCATCCCCATCGATGACTCCTCGGACACACGGCCTCACAGCCTCCCCAGGCCGGCGATACCGGATACCTTGTCAAATCTGTCGGCAGACCGACGTTGCTACTCTACTGTATCCTCGCTCATGCTTTCATCTAGGACACTCTATCCGGGTCGAGAACATTCGTAATACGACGGTGAGAGACCTCAAGGCCTTCAGGACCGGTGAGCAAACCGCTTGCCAAGAATCCCCACCGTCAGATCTGCTTACCTTTGTTCTTTCTTTTCTAGACAAATACTCGGACGTCTCTTTGACACACCTGAGACGCGTCCTCGCTTTCGATCATGCACGACCCCCTGACAGTTTTCTTCATTTAGCGGCTTGCCTTGACGCCGGAAGCAGTCGTGACCGCCAACATGGGGTTGTCCATCGATACCGTCAGGTCATTCAGCAAGACAAAGAAAGTCGTCATCGCCCCCCGTATCGCCATGAAATCCAGCTGTGTAAAAAGTATTAGCGAGGAACCACGTATGCACGCAATATATACTTTGTCTTTGGATTCCAGACTGTGCTTCTTTAGTGTTATTCTGCTGCATCTTTTTCTATCATTAGTTCTTGAATTACGTCGACTGCTCAGGCGTATTTAAATCGCTCATGGTCTGCCGTGAGTATCATCGCGGTGAACAGGGGAGGGGTTTGCCATAGCAAGATTTTTACACAACTGTGTATCCCTTCAAGCTCAGTGAGCACACTGTGGTCCGATTCACCATGTTATATGTATATGAAGCCAATTATGTCTGTTAAGTAAAAATCCTGGGGCCACAAGCCCCACCTCCCATCAGCAACGCAGCTAAACCTCCCCGGGTGCAGTGTCTAGAACCCAACACGACACCCCCCACCCACCCAGTCTGTGTGACTATATATCCTACCCGGGCCCCTCAAGGCACGTCCAAGACGTCCACATCAATGTCTTCAACGACACGTTCTCCGTAACCGGCACCGGCACCCGACAATCCACCATCACCCGTTTCACATTCCACGTATTCGTCCTTGGATTCTTGGGCGTCAACAAGAGCGTGCCAAACTGTGCCTTAAGTCGTACCATGCACTGCAGCATCTGCGTGCGGTGCTACTCCACCGAGGGCGACATCGGAGGGAGGAGCGACGCAGTGTCATGCGCCGTCATGGGCATAGTTGGCATATGGCATGACTGGCCACTGATCCCCGGCCACTTGACTCTGGCTATTTACGAGCTTCATACGAGTGCTGCAGGTGCATCTGGATATTATACACCTGCGTTCCTTTTACCGGACATTATCACCGGCGTCCGTGGTGCATAGATTGGGCATGTCTACATGAACGCACAGCTTTCAGTGAAGCGAGACATGAGTAACGCTATCACAGGCGATCCCAAAGGACGCGCAAGGCATCCGTTAGCCCATAGCTCAGTCTACGCGGAGACACCAAGCCAGGCCACTACCACTGTGTCAGACCGACTTGGACGACGGTCTGGATCCGCATGCGTACAGCTCGCCTCACTTTACATACCAGGTATTGACCGATTCGTGTTTGCCCTCTAGCATGCGAACAAGTGTGTAGGTTGGAGCCTGCGAGCTGTGATGGATGAGGACAACGTGGAATGTCCAACGCACCACTTTGTGCGTTGTGACTTGGCAAATTCGCGTCAAGGCGTGCTACCTTAGAATACGGGGTTTCCAGATCAGGACGGGGAAGAACTGGGGTTACGTTGATGACCTGATGTACAGAGAAACCAGATTAGTTGGCGTTGTGAGGTCTTGCGGTCGGGTTTATCCTGCGAGGTTGTAACCTTTCCGGTTTTTGAGTACGCTTGTACACGAGTGACTGGATACGTGTAGCTATACTACCTGTCTACTCCTAGTCGATCTCTTGTTTGAAACCCATTGTCAGCAGTGTGTCGCGTTCGACAGGTGGCATCGCATGCTTGGGCCTTTGTGATACAGGTAAGAGGACGATGAGGGGGAAGAGTTGGTGTCATTTGGGCGGCAGAGAGTCTGCAGCCACCAGAAACGGCCTCATTCCGAATGACGCTGATAGTCCTGGAGCGCGTGCACAAGAAGTCCATAGAACGTATGGAGTCGTTCTTGTAGTGGAACCTAAGAGCGCATGGTGAGGTTCACCAGCTATACCGGTAGATTGTCCTCACGTTTACACGCTGATTAGTCTCCACAGAAACCCGTTTTTTCTTCTGTACAGGTGGATTCTGTGAGAAAACAGGTTGGATTACTGCCACCGCGAGGGACCAAAAAAGGCTTACTACTTGTGGCTCAGCACCACTCTCTTGTTGGATAGTTGCTACTGTGGTTATCACGCGTCGTGGCGGGATTCTGATGAACAACCGCGTGCCATTCGTGTTACCTTCTGTGCCTGTATCGCTAGAGATAGGGTTGGTGATTATTTTTGCGTCCGCGCGAGCACGCGAAGTCGCTGTGGTGGTAGAAACCGTGCATTTCCTGGGTTTTTTGACAAACAAGCAGCGCTTTCCGTCGGATGCACACTGCGCGCAGCGCGCTGCTGTAGGTTCGCGAAGCAGAGTGCAAGAGAACCCATGTCGCAAGCACCGATTGCATCGCTGTGTATTATTAATTAAGCATTATAACGAAGGACATAAATCATGCCCTTGCCTCGTCATTTGATGACGATCCAAAATCAGTCTCCATTGCGTGACGGTCCGACGACGTCAGTTTGGTGTGCTGGGTGGATTACATAAACAGAATCTGATGAAGTGTGTTATGTAATAACCTGCAATGCTGATCTCGAGATGCAGTATGCTTCGCACGAATTCCACAGTAGTGGTGGTGGTAACTGGATGTGCATACCCGACTGCTACGCGAGCGGCGTTGGGACAAAGTAGTAGTGTTCTTTTGGGGATAAATCCAAACTCTTCCACTAACCCCCCCCCCCCTCCCTCCCAATCTAACACTCTAATACTGTAAGCTCCAGGCACCGGCGGTTAGCGTGTACCAGCATGATCTGGATGTCATGTGGGTTGTGCCTCTTTCACTCAGTGTCTGTGCGCGACTGTGATGCACTGCGTACCGCCGGTATGGAGCAACGTGGCTGCCTTGCCTGTTCGTACTGTACGTTTGCCGTTGAACGTTCTTCGTTCGATTCGCAGAACGAAGCTAGAGTGTTACCAACGAGGACGCTGAGCTCTTCAGATGGGTATCACAATTAAAACAAAATCTCGTACACGTCAAGATTGACACCTTCATCGACGCTCGTAAATTTCCAAACAGTGGCATCTCTAACACAACGCTTCATGGAATCAGTTGTGCCCTACCAGAATGAACAGAAAACGTGCGCGATTCGCCTCCTCCAGGCTTAACAATGAGACTCATGTGGCTCCTCGCTCTAAATAACGTGCTCCTGCCGAATCCACGTAAAAGCCTCCAAATGGTTGGCGCCGTCATGTTACCGGTCTGTTTCATGAGCCCAGTGTCGGTGTGGGTTTTCATTGACATGCAGGAGGGAGAACCATCTTCACAGACTTGCGCTATCATTGAGTTGATGATACAAATGAACGCTTTATCTAGGAAAAATAACGGTCTATCTCGTAAGAGTGTATCCTCAGAGAATATTCTGACACGTATATTCGGAGGGTGTTTGGATAACGCGTCCTGCTTGTGAACGGGAGGCGACGTCCCACTCCATATTTCTGAAGGTCACTTCGGATCCGACGTCGAGCTAGTTCACAACTGAAAACCAGTTTCTCAGTGGAGAAGAATCGAAAGGCGGATGAAGCACTGATGAACATGCCAGCATTGAAACGCCGGTTCCGATGCCACTTACGCAGCTAACCATGGAATCGAAGAGTTACCAGCGGACCCAGGTCATGTGGGTATCTGCGTCATCATACCCCCATTGGCTATGTCTGCCGTGTGGATTCCTCAGGTCGTACTCCGACAAACTCCGCGAGCTCTAGTAAACGGCAGGGAAGCCGCTTAGTCATAGCATTTGGTTGTATTTATTCATGGTTCAGCCGCACATCCGCTTTTCTTTCTTCCGTCGGTCATATCATCGTCTCCAGCCAATGGACCAGGTCGGTGACCGACTATACAACGGAAGCAACGTCGCAGTGACATTCACTACCCACTTATTTTTACTGCCAATTCACCTTTCATTTCGAAAACTCCTCCCCGGCGCTCCAGCAATGCATCGGCATAGCACAACCCTCGTTTGAGGGGAGCTGCATGGGGACGGACTGAGGGTCAACCTAGCGCGCACCGGCGCGCTTAGAGCCTCGTTTGAGGCGGGTTGCCAAACCCTGTTTCAGGCTCGTTGACGGTCCGACGATTCCGTCATCTTGCCCGTTTTATTTCACCCAATTTGTCTTCATCGGGATCACACCGCCTTTCTTGGAAGGGCCCCGAGGCTGTGTGGGGACGGAGTGAGCCTGAGGACAATCAAGCGTGCGCCGACATGCCTGATGCCTGAGTCATTTCAGGCGGGTTGGCCCTCGCTCTGGTTAACGGTTGACAGTCGAGTGACGCCGCCATCGCGTCTATTATATCCCAGATACCAATTTCTTTTCACCACTACTCCAATGATGCATCGGCATCGCACTACCCTCGTATGAGGGGGGGGGGTTGCATGGGAACTACATAGAGCGAGGGCCCAACCTAGCGCGCACCGGCACGCCTATCACACTCCCTCGTTAGGGACAACCTGGGTCCTCGTTCCAGTTCAGAATGTCGGGACAAATGATTCGCCAAATAGCCCGTGTATTTCACGCTGTTTGTCATCACCTGCCCTCCACGTAATGCGTGGGCATCACACTACCCTCGTGAGAGGGGGGGTGGGTGCATGGGAACTACATAGAGTGAGGGCCCAACCTAGCGCGCACCGGCACGCCTAGCACACTCCCTCGTTAGGGACAAGGTACCTGGGTCCTCGTTCCAGTTCAGAATGTCGGGACAAATGATTCGCCTAGTAGCCCATGTATTTCACGCTATTTGTCTTCACCTGCCCTCCACGAAATGCGTGCGCATCACACTACCCTCGTCTGAGGGGGAGGCTGCATGAGGTTCAACCTAGCATGCACAGGCACGCGCAGTGCCTCGTTTGAGGTAGGTTGCCAACTTGGCCCCCTTCCAAGGCTTGTGCAGTGCGACAGTGTGACATGTGTCAATGTTGGGTCCAATGAATGTGCCGACTTGCCCGTTTTATTTCGCATTACGGATTACTGAATCCACCGACAAGTGGTGCATTGACCTTGGCCCCCCCGATGACATTGCAGGGTAAGCCTGCATGAAGAGTGTCCAAGCGAAGGTCAACCTGTGAGCGTCCACCGGCACACCTCGTGCCCCAAGAGGGCGCCTGCATAGAAATCAAATGATATTCATAAATTGTTGGCCGACGATGTGTTTGATAAAGGTCAATATACAGCCGGATCAGGGCCGTTTTCCGTGAATGCCACAGCCATTGACAAAGTTGTATCCATCGTGCATTTCGGCTTAGAATTATATACATACAAAAACACTCTGCCTTTGCTCATGGCTTCCTATGTTTTTTCCAAGCCTTGAACAGGTCCTCGTTACTGAATGGCTGCACTGGCGAAGGTTTTGGGGCGATGCTGGCAGTGCGAGTTGAATTGGTGGGGTTGGAATCACGTCCCCGGCGCACAGTGACAGTCAAAGGTACCTGCAAAGCTTTTGAAGGGCAAGGTTGTTGTGCGTTGTCTGCATCTTCTGCGTTATGACCTGGCTGCTGGTTACCAGTGAGATATCCAGCACATTGTCGTCATGACACGCAGGAACGAAACGAACTCACCATTGGGTGGGACAGCTTTTGTGCTTGATGAATATCTTTGAGAAGACGAGACGCAGTTCCGCTGAGTCGGAAGAACTCTTCAAGTAAACGAGGATTTTCTGTATAGTTTTCCAGCGCATCCTTGAATAGCCGTACGCCTAGGAGTTCATCCCGTTGTTCAACACTGGATATATCAGATTCGATTGAAGGAACATCCTCGCGCAAGAGGTTCCGTAGGTTCTCCATTGCAATGAGAAAGGGGGCATTCTACAGCCGCATCAACACCGTGCGAGCAATGAGCCAGGTGACCACTCACGTCTGCCCTCACGTCCAATTGTCCTGGATGCTGCTCTCTAATGACACCCTCATCCTCTACCAACGCGGTCATCTTTCGCTTACTATTTTTGACGAGCATTCCCTCACTGTCATCCTTATACTTACTTGATTCATCATTTAATTCCTACATAGCCTCGTCAGCATTTATATTCCCCTCGCCCAAGTGTATATTCGCCAACACATACCCGTGAAAGTATTGACTTGGCCCATAGCTCTGCTGCTGGAGGTGGTTGCGTTCCAATCACCTTCTCCAGAGGATAGTCGAAGCCACAAAAATCGACCTCCCGACAGTGCCGCAGCTTGAACGTCGCCCAATCCACTGTCGCAAATGTCAAGTCTTCGGAATTAGAGTGATTAAAATCACGATTTAGATACCACCCACGTGTTTTGAATATGTCGGTACCGGGTTGCTTGGATGCTACACGCTCAAACGTGATCCCGTGCTCAGAGTGCAGCAGCCTCCGAGCCTCCTCGTCGTGTTGCGCATACATGTAGTCCAGCCATATATGGTAATCGAACGCGGCACATCTCCAATTCCGCAGGGCACCTGCTGTTGGAACTGCCCGTACCTCGATCGCAAACCTGTCCCTGACACGGTCAAGATACAGGAGACTGTTGAGGAGCATCTTGCAGGTGCGCCTCGATGCAGCCACCTTTGGGATTGTGTATTTCTGTAGTTCGAACCTGTAGCTCAAGACGCGAAGGGCTCTCTCGTATTCAAACGGCACAGGGACTGCCTCATCCTCAGGTAGAATTACCATTGTCGCATGGCCATTTGTGGATGTCACGTAGCTGCTTTTTAATCCAAGGGTCTTAATGGTTTCTTGTGTGATTGGCGCAGGTTGAGAAAAGGGGACGGGCATTGCAGTGAAGCTGGACATGGTTGGGGATCGTGCTGATTCACATTTCCATGCACATGTAGCGAAGTTCTAAGCGTTCACGTGACCAATCAACGTAGGAGTTACTAAGAACGCTCATTCCGGGATGATATAATGATCAAATAATTGGCCAGGCCAAAGTCAGCGTCAAAACATGACGCGAAGCAACTTCGGCAATGTTTGAGGAATGCTCAGCCGTCTGGGGTATCAAATTGTGACATTGAAGACATGGTATATTCAGACTCCTCAGAAAGTTGGAAGGATCGTCGGTGGCGCACAATGGGACAAGGGTGGTTCTATCGATTGTTCAAAGTCTGAAGACTCAGTAAAATGAAAGATTTCGACTTGAGGCATGGCACATGGACTAACTTCAATAATTGACATTGCGGTAAATACACATTTATCTGAGTACAAAACTCCGCAAGACGGGTCACGAGTTAGTGTGTTGCGTAAGACAGCAGCATTTATGTAAATGAACGAGTGATAGGACAGAGCAAATTATTTGTGTAATTGGTCGTACATCTCCCGCTTCACATTTAACTCAGAACTCCGTAGAAAAGGCATGTCAACGGCTCGGCCATCGTCAGTGAGCTTTCCTGGGGAGAATACAATAAAAAAAAAGACGGTGGAAAGATTGCTGTCGAAGCGAAGCTACGTTGAGTCCAGCTCATCTCTCCTCGTACTCCTGCAAGGAGGAAAGACGCCTCCGTCCGCAGTACATGTCCCAGAGAAGTATGGCAAGATCCTGCATATC
>JBBPSU010000009.1:0-66242 GCA_038093755.1 Tylopilus microsporus | reverse complement strand
TCCCCGAAGGACATCGACATGGAGAGTCACCCCAGCTGTCATTGCAAATGAATGGAAGATATGAGGAATCATCTCGGTCGAAAGATCTCCAATCTTCTCGCGTTTCAGTCCAAGATCAGTGACACAACACGGCCGAGAGCAAATGTCGATCACTGCTCGAGAAAGTGCCTATGAACGTTCAGCCCCACGAGGCAACCGCGTGAAAGAGGTCAGGCACACACTTCGTCGAGCGGTGCGAAGCCAGTGCCATACCGCCTGATACCCTTGACTTCTCCAAGGGCCTGTTTAAATGCGGTACCTAGTGCCAGGGCACTATCTTGTACAGTGATCATAGGATCTTTGGTTAAGCCTCAGAGTAAAAATGACACTCATCTGCAGTGTGGTGATCATCGATCCACAAATCTCCTTGGCATTTCATGGTCAACGACATTCCGCCATGTTTTGCCAATGCGTGGTACATCTGGGAAATCCGATTAATTCTTTACGCGGTAGAAGAGAGATGGTTACATGGTCCAGAAAGCCGATGCCCGTTGAAACGTCAATGTTCTGCGCCTGGCCCGAGCCGGGGGAGCAGTCAAGACAAAGCGTCACATCAATTTGTGTTTCCTTTGTCTTTCTAGAAATTGTAGCCGTTCTTGCTGCCATATCAACTTGAAAGATATCAAAGACAGCTACGCCGTGACAGTCACAAAACACTACACCGGGTCGCTGACGTAAGCCATTCACCGTTGTAGCATTTGTTGGAGTAAATACTTCAACTTGAAACTTGTTGGTTCTCCCCATGTTCACAGTGCCTCTGCGCGGTCCAACTCTCCCACTTATCCGCACTTCACACCGTCTGCGAGTTGTCAGCGCCAACTTTCAATCAAGATTGCGTGGTCGAAGGCATTTTTTAAAATTTTCTCGCAAATCTGGTTCCGCGGAGCCTGGAACGACCACTGTGTTGGGGGAGGACGATCTATTACACCCGTTCTCCGACTCACCCTTTCCTGCTGTCAAGGCTCGTGGAGAAGCTATTCGCTCTCTTGCTCCGTGTCCCGTCTGTTCATCCAGCCATGACGGTCACACAAACAGCGAAGCAAAACCGTTACGCGTCAAGTTCGAGTGTCCTGACTGCGGTTGGCCGACTCACTGCAGCAGAGAGCATTGGGAGATGGACGAGGCTCATGCAAAGTTCTGTCCGCGTCTGAGGGAGGTAAATGAGGATGAACATGATCTTCGAAGTGGTCGGAGAATGCGCGAGTTTGAGTTACCAGGTTTGTTCTAACACACGTTACCCCGGACCTGGGAACTTGACATTTCCGCCACGTAGGACCTCAAGCATACGAGGAAGCCATCTCATTCGCTAATTGGGATCTTTTTTGGTACACACGCGGTTTCTCTTCAATGGACACCGAACGATCAAGGAGGCATGCGAGCAAATTGCTCACCTATCCGATCACCATGGGTTCTGTTCTCCATCAGAATAGCGGATTGACTCTGAACAATCAGCGTGTCACGCTCGAAGGAAGTCGATCCTTGGCCGGTAAGTCGATCCAATAGTTATGGGAGGTTATTTCAACGATTTATTCCCTGCTAGCGCTACGCACGACGCTGCATGTTGCCCCTGGTGCTCCCGATACTGAAGAAGCTGGTGTTGCCAAACCACAAGTCAGAATATTCATTATAGGTGCCCGTGCAGAGTCTTCACTTCCCCCACACGTCTGGGAACAGCTCTGCATGCTGTTCCCTTCTTGTCATTTTCATCTGTACTTCGTTGGACCACAGGTATCTCTCCCGAGGCTACGAAACGACCCGAAACGTCAAATGCCGGTGTCTACCCCAAACCTCGCGGACGACTCAGTTGAAGAAAAATCTGCCGAGCAGGACAAACCACCCTTGTATGTTCCCAATGTTTACGAACCCCCAACTCCGAATCCAATCGTACGTTTGAAACGGACTCGCTCTTCGCTCAAGCTTTACGGTGTCCCATCATACACGGTCCCATACACCCCTCAACTGACGATCACAGGCATACAAGCCAAATATATGGAAGTCCATGCACAGTTCCAGGACACCTTTGATCCATATACCGATCTCTTTTTCCTATTCTCTCCCGGGTTTGGCTTTCCGTCGCCCTCATCGGTTTCAGAGCTTGACGGGGAACGCAACTTACAAATAGTGTCTCCTACCGAGTGGGGACCAGTTATTCCAGCACTTCTTGCAACTAGATGTGCCATTTTTGTCACAGGATTCTCGCCAGCAGATATCGAAAGAGATATCCGGTCTCTTGACAAAGCCCCTGACGTTGCTAGCGAGTTTGACTGGGTGATTACCCCGGGTGAAAACCCGTTCGGAAGTGAGAAATGGGAGGTTGCTGACTTTGATCCACGTGTCATGGTGAAGACCAATTGGGGTTTGTGGGGCATAAGAGGAAAAGGTAGAGAAGTGCAGTCAAATCACTAGCAGATAAAAGAGAGTACACCTAGCACTGGCAGATTATCCACTACCACTAATATACTATGTTTCATATGGCCATTGTTGTGTTATAGCTGTTTTTGACCAATCATCAATTGGTCTGATAAGGTGTTGAGACAAGAATTAGTGTCACTCTTATATAGCATCTCTTATATAGCATAGTCCATACAGTCATCAACCACTGTTTGAGTCACTGGACAAAAACACTGTTTCAAATGAGTTATTGATATGTAAGTCATTGAATACCTCCGAGTCTATTTGTGTTAAGACCAGAACTTATCCTCTAATGTAACTCTGGAACTCCAGAGCTGTGGTTGGAATGAGGTATCAGGTTCAGCTTATGTGCTGCCCCCTTGTTTGGTTGCATGCCTCAGATTTTGGAACAGATGGTCAGAGGTTGATTGGAGTCACTAGGACTTTGGTAGATTGCAGAGGGAATAGAATAGATTCAGAGTGTGGAAGACAGGAGGATATGTCTAAGTCAATATTGAGGCTAAAGCTAAGACTATGTATGGAGAACTTATATATGGAGCACAGACATTGCATTAGTAACTGTCATATCCACCCCTGACCCCTAAAGTTCCCCTCTGATCTGATCTCTGGCCTACTCCATTGTACCTCTGGTACACCTTTATCATCCCACTAAGATCTTGCCCCAGACTTGTTGCCTCTGCATCAGACTTCGTTTGCACCACCTCGGACACTGCCTTGGACTCCTTCCCCATTAGTACTGATCTTTTGTTACACTCCTTTTAGTATAGTTTCCATTCTTCGTACATAGCATCCCTCCGACCCTTCATTCTAACTTACACATCCTTCACCACATCACATGTTCTCCATTCCATTCCATATGCTCACAGTATAGCTTCTCTGATATCTCCATTTATTCCGGTATGAACTCTGACTGGACTTCACTATATAAACCATGTCTCCTCTATGTAATTCCTTAGTATGAATATCAACTAAGTTTCCTCCACTCTGACCTCTCCTCTGATCTTCCTCTGGTCCCCTCTGTCCTCCTCTGATCTCCTACTTGTCATATCATCTCCTTTACCTAGAACCTTTGTCCCTCCAAAATCCAGGACATGAAGTATGACAAGGGCATGACACACAAGTCCTGCACCGAGTCCTGCTAAGTCACCCACCTCTGTTTACCTCCATTGGACCTCTGGTCCACACCTTGCACTAAAGTTCTCTGAAACCCTACAGATAGCTTCAGACCTTGTCGGACTTACCTCCAGAGGACCTGGACTTGACAGTAACAGAGGACATAGCATGAGTAAAAAAATGATGAGTAAGGTGGAGAATGAGTAATATGGAGTTTTGGAGGTCAGAGTAGCTGGAGCTGTATGAGCACAGGTTTGGAAGTAAGTTAGAGGCAGAACTAATACAAAAGGGGAAAGATAAAAACATAAGTCATATGTATTTAAGGAAGTCCAGAGGGTGGAGGTGAAGTCCTGAGCATGAACACTCTGGAGTTCATGACTGAGTGGTCTAAATCTGGAGTTGGTCCAGAGGGTCAGAGTTAGGACAGGATATGATAATCTGCAAAGATTCTGCATGGTCTATACATCTAATACTATAGGCATTGGACCTTTTAGTGATTGTTGTTGAGCAGAGCATATGTATGCAAGAGAAGGCCACTGGACTTATGTACCTGGATGGTATGAGAGAGCACAGATGATGGAAGTAGACAAAGAAACTTGTTCTATTACTAATCAGGGAGGGTTCCCTGGTATTTATACTGTATCCTAAGCATCTAAGTGATTCCCAGAGGGTATGCGAAGACCTTCCAGTATATGCATGTCTTATTACATACAGTCCAGTGTATGTCTGGTAGGGACAGACCAGGACTGATATATGTCCAGAACAGACTAACTGCAGACATGCATGGATGTTGTCTGGATGTCCTGCATACTACTACTAGTCTAATGAGGGTGTATGTACTAGGTACCCAACTTATCTATTCGACAATTGTTTCCCCATGTGACTTTTTGTTGTTGATGACTCTGATCTGGTTTCATTCAAACTTGACCTGATTGCATGTTGATCTTGCCCTTAACCCCCCTTCTGTATGCCATCATTTATTTTCTCACTCTTTGACCACACTTCTCCTCTCCTGTAAGTTGCTTGATTGGATGTTTTTTTGTGCTCTCTAACTTTTGAAGCTGGACCTGGTGTAGCACATACTCATTGTACTGCTAGAAGTCACAGTGTCTGCTCCAGTGTATGTGATCTTTTCTTTTCTTGCTCTTTGAGCACACTTCCCCTCTCCTGTGGGTTGCTTGAGAGGGCTTTCAAATGTGCTCTCCCACTTGGACCTGTTAACCACACTTTTGGTTGTTTGGGATGGTCACCTTTTGTGCTCTCTGAGTCAGATCTGGTGTGGTGATCTTTCATTTTCTTGCTCTTCAATCACACTTCCCTCTCTTGTGGGGCACACTTCTTCTCTCCTGTGGATCACTTAAGAGGGGTTTCTTTTGTGCTCTCTGACTTGGACCTGTCAACTACACTTCATGTCACCTTTCTGTCATTCAATATGGCCTCCTTTTATGCTCTTTGAGTTGGACCTGGTGTGGATTTGTTATCTTGCTCTTCAACCATGCTTCCTTCTCTTGTGGGTCACTTGAGAGGGCTTTCTTTCCTGCTTTCCAACAGGGATTTGATCTGGCTTAAACTGTTCTGAGTTGGACCTGTTGTGGTGATCTTTTGTTTTCTTGCTCTTCAACCACACTTTCTTATCTTGTGGGTTGCTTGAGAGGGCTTTCTGTTGTGCTCTCCAACTTGAAGCTGATCTGGCTCAAACCATTCTGAGTTGGACTTGGTGTGGTGATCTTTTGTTTTCTTGCTCTTTGAACACACTTCCCTCTCTTGTGGGTCACTTGAGTGGGCTTCAAGTTTCTTTCATGCTCTTTGACCCACACCTGGTCTGGCTCAAATCATTTTGCTTCTGCTGTGCCCTCCTTTTTCATTTGATGTACACTGCAACAAGCCACTATTTAGAGTCATATTGGTATTTTCAAGTGGTGCTGGTTCTTGGAGTCATCATATTCTTGATGTGATGTTATTTATTCCCTCTGGCTTCTATTCTTTTCTTCTTTCCTTTTCTTCATGTTCTTCACAATGGTGTCTAGCTATTTTGTTCATGGAATCTTTGGTGTTTGCAATGGTTGCTTATTTTAATATGATAGCAAGCAATTTTGGAAACATGATGCTTTCTGTTGAATCGGTAGTATTCTATTTCTGCTCTTCTATTACTAAGCTACCAATTCAGGAAGAAAGGTCCAGGCTCTCTTATCTTTCTTATATTTACACTATCAATTTTACTCATTAGAATGAGCTAGTTATTGTCTTATTTCTGATATCATAGATAGAAGTCCTTATTGCTATAGGATGATAACAATAGTCCTATCACATGATCTTCAATCATATTCTAGAATATTTCCTTTTAGGATACTGGTCATAATATGTACACATAGTGTCATTCCAGTATATAAGACTGGGTCTTACACCTACTCAATCTAAGTTCTTTTCATTGTTTGATTTGAGCTTCCACTGTTCATACCTCTGAAACTCCTCACAATAAGAGTAAGTCTTCTACTCTTAACTCATCCCTTCATTGTACTGCACCATTAGACCATCAGAGTTCCAATAGGTTATGAGCCCTGCTGTAAGGGGACGAGTTCCCCCTTGAACCACATAGGGGCTCAAGGCCCCATATAGTATGACATCGGACACCAGTGTGGTGTCAAGCACATGTGATAGGAGTTATCACATGTGCTGTAGTTAGTAGATAAATGGGGAGCACTATGACAACAGGCTCCCCAATCTTTTTACCTCTGTAAACAACTCATCTGGCAAATCCCATAATGGTTCACTTCACCTGTGTGAATTTGAGGTACAAAGACCCCAGTAAAAGGTAAACAACCTTTACAATTTTTTGAAGTGCGTTCAAAAGGGATTCCCCCATGAGCCGCACAGTAACTTGTAGTCATACATGAGCGGCAGTCTCACAACTGCCTGGAAATGGAGGTGATCCACCTTCCAATAAAACAATCCTGACCCTGCCAAGGGTTTGCCCGAAGGAAAGCACATGGCTAAAAAAGCCAAGCAGAAGTCATTTGTAAAACAACCCGCTGTGTACAGAGCTGTACAGCACTGTACAGCTCTGTACAGACCTGTAACAGATCACAGACCTACAGCCAGGTCACCTTTTGTACAGATGTGTACAGAGTCTGTACAGCACTGTACACACATAGTATTATGATGATAAAAAAAATCATTTGATTATATTACACTAGTACACATCCCAGCACACTTATGTAAGTCGGCATATAAACCAAAGGCACATGGATTCCTGAAGGGGATCCACTGTTTTGATTGTGGAAAGGAGGGCCATATGGCCCCTGATTGTCCTGACAAAAACAAGGGCCAAGGCCCATACCAGAAACGTTGCTTGTTTGTGGCAGAAGTGCAGAGTGAGGGAGAAGGCTCTCTAGAAGGCCAGGGAGGCAAAGAGCCTCAGACTGGAGGAGAGGATTCTCTGAATACCATTCCTCAGGAGGAAACAAGGGACAACGATGAAATCATTGAACTAGCTGCTTCCTGTAACAACCTAGACTTAAGTCATGACACTCGAGGGCAAGACAACAACAATAACCAGTGTTCAAGGCTTTAAGGCTAATCATCAAGCCCAAAGTGAGAGGATGAGAGAGTAATAGAGCGGTACCCTTAATTCCTACTCAAGCCTAGAGTGAGAGGAGAACAAATGGATAAGACTAGGGAATACAGTGAAGTACATGGGTTTATATACTGTAGGATTTTGTGCACAGACCAAGCTATGAACTACCTTTCGAGGACGAGCAATGCTGCATATGCAGCTATGCGCAGTCAATGGTGTGAAGATGGATATGGTAACGAGAAAGTGGAGTCATACTCAGTCCAATGGAAAAAGGAAGAGAAATCATATGATGAGAGAACCAATAGGATGAGAAGAAAATGAAGGAAATTGTAACACTTCCTCTGACAAGTACAAAGTTGGGGAAGACGATGAACCAGTCACCTACCTTGGTGCCATACGCTGTAGGAGTTCATCACTCTCTATGGTTGTAAACCCCTCTTTCACAGGTTTCTGGGTCATCATCCCACATCTTTTCATGTCAATCCATGCCAAATCTGTCCTATCTGTGTCAGTCCGTTCTATTTCCATTCTGTTAATCTGTGTCTGGGTCGTCCGGACTCGCTGCCACTGTTCATATCACTTCAGACATCACACACTGGGGCTCTAGGCCTGCGCTGCTGTCACTGCTGTACCATAGAGGCAGCCCTGTTTATTTTCCTTCATGTCTGACAGGGATGACAGGGTCCCTGGAAGTTTTCATGTAGTATTTCCAATAGCTACATTCTACTTAAGAGCTTGTCTAGCTATGAATAGACTATCTTCTTGCAGTCTGAAGGTCACCTGCCTGTGTGCAGGATTGTCTCCAAGTTGTCTCCCTCCTTCTCTTCCTTCATCTTTGTTGTCTTCCACATCTGTTTCCATGTCTGTGTCCAGATCTGTTTCCATGTTATCCATATCCGTTTCTGGACATCTGTTCTGTGTTTCCCACACTCCAGATTCTCTTGCCTGCACTCAAGATAGGTTTGGAGCAAACCCTCTCTCTTCTTTCCTCTTCAGAACCCCTGGGATGAGTCATACTCGCTTCCCACACTGATTTTCTTTCTTACTTGAACTGGAGCCCACCGTGAGGGATTCTATTAGGTTGTCGAGAAGGACACTCCATTCCATACCTCTGAGTCAGCGCTTACCACTTGAGATCTTCTTCCATTCACCTCGTCGCTGCCAGTGATATCCAATAGATCCACTCCAGACCATGTCACACCATGGCCGCATTCTTCTTGCCCATGTGTGGTTCTGCCAATGCACCACTGTTCACTGGAAAAGCCGCCGAGCTTTCCAGATTCCTGGACAACATTGAAGTCCTCAGTGACCATGCCAACCTCACCATCGCCTGCAAGATCTGACTCGCCATTTGCTACACCAACCTCAACAATGTGGAATTCTGGGAGGTGCTTCTGGAATCATCTGTGAACCCCCTGGACTGCTAGTGGGATGCATTCATAGCTGCAATTGAAAAGTACTACCCTGGATGTGAACTCACTGACTGTTACAGCCACGCTGACCTCTCTCAGGTAGTCCAGGACTACCAGGTCATGCTGATGTGCTCCCTAGGCAATCTAGGGGAGTACAGCAGAGCCTTTACCCATGTTTTTGTGCAACTTCTTACTTCAAACCACGTATCCATGCACAAGCACAACTTACAGTTTCTTAGTGGTTTCCCAGAACCACTCAGTGCCAGTGGTCATCTCTGGCAGCATCTGCAGATAGTACATCTGGACATCCATCTGGATGACCCATACCTGATGCATGATGTTGTAGAGGCTGCTAGGTTCAAGTTTCTTCTTACAGGTTGTTCTTTCCATCCTGCCGAGACTCTGGTTGCACACATACCAGCGGTGCAGATGTTGTCATATTCATCCGCCCCCTTCGTTTCATCTGTGTCAATCACCGCTGACATTTACAGCATTGCCGAGGAGGATATGACTCCATCTGTGTCAGTTTTGGATATATCGAACTGATCCAAGATCATGGACATTGTGCTGGATGTCTTTGATCCACTACCCATTGTTGAGAATATGCTGTCAATGCCTGAATCCATCAAACTGGACTTGGAATTATTTCAGGCATACTTACAGGCCGCTTGGGCTTCGTACCAAGCTGACTATGCCACAGAGGATCAGACCTCCTACTCCCTCTCTCCTCCCTCACCTGAACCAGTATCTGCTAACCAAGCACAGATACTCTCTCTCTCCACAGATAAGGCTGCCATTGCCATGCCGATGTCAGACATGGTTGAGGTTCCTGGACACCAGGCCAGACCTATCATGTCACTTGTTGAAACATCTGAGCTGCTTTCCCCTTCTCTCATTTGCACTGAGACACCATCGTCGTCGGTTGCAGATAAACCAACTACCGCTGTTCCGGATGATCCAGAACCTCTTCATATCACAGAGGGTGATGCCGAGTCATCCTATCTCTCTCTTTTCATGGAGCAGCAAAGCACTACACATTCACCGCCCTTATCTTTGTTTGCCCCCGGTTTCATGATCCCAGATGAGCTGGATCCCTTCTGTGATGACACCAAGTCATCTTCTGAGTTGGATGGTGTTGTTGATTATGGCACCATCACCTCCCTTACTTCTGTGCCATCCTGTTTGTGTCCCTCTTCTTCCGGATATTCACACCCACCTTTACCTTCCATGTCAGCATCTGTGCCCATACCATTGTTCCCCTTTGTTGTGCTGTCATCTGGGTTGGACCCATCATCATCTAGGTTGATCGTCTGGGTCATGCGACCCATTTCTTTACATCTGCTGCAGGATAACCTCCATGCACCCCCTACCACGTCATCTGCTTACATACCATGTTCTGGACTTTACCCATTCAATCCAGGAATCTGTTTACCCCTTCTGTTATACCATTGCTGAATGACCAGGAGGTCATTAGGCAAGTCCCCCTTGGGAGAGAGTGTGCATTCTCAGTTTTGCATTTGAAATTTCATGCTTCTATCTGGACATTTTCTTGTTTTCCAATCAAACAATCAGTATTTCTCTGTCATCTCATCCATGTCGATTACTGCTAACCTTCTGTCATAGAGATCCACGCTGCATCTGTGTCATGCTGTGTATCTGTTCCGTTCCATGTTCCATGTCTGTTCTTTTTGCCGGTTTTCATCCGGTTGTATCTGTTTCATCCTGGTATTCGTCTGGAGTCTGCCACTTACTTGCCTGCTGTCTGTCGCAGGATAGAACACTACAGAGATGAATCAGAAACCAAGTACCTTCATCCATGTCTCATATATCTTTCTGAATACTTACTGCATCAGAGTCATTGCCTCATTCGCCCACACCTGTTTACATGTCCAGAACACCGTACCTACACCCCTTCTGAGTCTGCTCTTCTGGTGTGCACAGGACATGGCACACCTTATCCGGAGTACCACCTCTGATGATCCATGATTTCCAGATGCCCATTCCTGGATGCTTCTGCATGTATAGAATAAGAAAGCCAATCAACAAAGACAAGCCGAGTGGAACCTCGCAAAGCCCATGTTGCTTTGGGTTTCATTTTCATTCATATCTGAGTTGTTTTTTATTCTTATCTGCATTTTTCTTTCCATCCTTCTTCAGTGATTGTACATGGATTCCAGACATAGACAGAGACCATAGACGCAACCATGATGAAGGCACTGTGCTGCCATCTACCCGCATCATCCATGATGCTGACCCTATTCATTCTGAACCCCTGCTGCAGTGCTGCGATGTACCCTTTGTGGTAGAGGCTCACCTTAGCTGCTTCTGGTTAGACACCCATCTGTATCATCATCCGGAACCTCATCTGCACTCACTGTTGTTCCCGTTGACCGTGTTGACATCTGCACCATCTTCCAAGTCATCTGACAATATCCATCTACACCATCATCTGGAACCACACCCACGCTCACCACTGCTTGTTGACCATATTGGCATTTGTACTACCTTCCAAGTTGTCTGCTGATACACACCTGTACCATCATCCGGAACCACATTGAGATCCACACTCACTTCCGCTAGTCGACCACATTGATGTCTGCATCACCCTCTGAGTCACCAGTCTGACGGTATCCATCCAAGCATCATTGCATTCATGTTCACCCATCTGTGCTCCACCAGATCATTGCACACACTGTCCTATACCACTATTGCCAACCCTATACATCTTTTGGAACACACTTGCCACACCCATCATCCGCGCATTGTAGGAGTTTGTCACTCTCTATGGTTGAAACCCCCTATTTCGCAGCTTTCTGGGTCGCCGTCCCACATCAATCCATGTCAATCCGTGTCCAATCCATCCAACCTGTGTTAGTCTGTTCCATTTCCATTCTGGGTTTCCGTGTCCGGGTCGTCCGGACTTATTGCTGCTGTTCATATCACTTCGGACATTGCGCGCCAGGGCTCTAGGCCTTTGCTGCTGTTACTGCCGTACCATAGAGGCGGCCCTCTTTATTTTCCTTTGTGTCTGACAGGGATGACAGGGTCCCTGGAAGTTTTCATGTAGCATTTCCAATAGCTACATTCTACTTAAGAGCATGTCTAGCTAGGAATAGACCATCTTCTTGCAGTCTGAAGGTCACCTGCCCGTGTGCAGGATCATCTCCGAGTCGTTTCCCTTCCCCTTTTCCTTCGTCTTTTCCATCTGTTTCTGTGTCCATTTCTGGATCTGTTTCCGTGTTTCCGTGTCCGTGTCCGGACTTCCATTTCTGTGTTTCCCGTGCTCCAGATTCTCTTGCCCGCACTGGAGATAGGTTTGGAAGCAAACCCTCTCTCTTCTATCCTCTTCAGAACCCCTGGGACGAGTTATACTTGCATCCCATACTGACTATCATTCATACAGCATTCACTTCCAGGTCACGGTCATCATCATGTCATCAAGTCATAGGACTGACTGAGGACAGTTAGTATCTAAGTTCCCCTTGGGTGTAGGAGTTCGTCACTCTCTATGGTTGTAAACCCCTCTTTCACAGGTTTCTGGGTCATCATCCCATATCTTTCCATGTCAATCTGTGCCAAATCTGTCCTATCCATGTCCAGGTCATCCAGACTTGCTGCTGCTGTTCATATCACTTTGGACATTGCGCACTGGGGCTCTACTAGTAGGCCTGTGCCACTGTCACTGCTGTACCATAGAGGCAGCCCTGTTTATTTTCCTTTGTGTCTGACAGGGATGACAGGGTCCCTGGAAGTTTTCATGTAGTATTTTCAATAGCTACATTCTACTTAAGAGCTTGTCTAGCCATGAATAGACTATCTTCTTGCAGTCTGAAGGTCACCTGCCCATGTGCAGGATCATCTCCGAGTCATCTCCCTCCTTCTCTTCCTTCATCTTTGTTGTCTTCCACATCCATTTCTGTGTTTGTGTCCAGATCTGTTTCCATGTTATTTGTCTCCATTTCCACATATTTGTTCTGTGTTTCCCGTGCTCTGGATTCTCTTGCCCATGCTTGAGATAGGTTTGGAGCAAATCCTCTCTCTTCTTTCCTTTTCAGAACCCCTGGGATGAGTCATACTTGCTTCTCACACTGATTTTCTTTCTTACAATGCCAGGATGAAGAATTGTCTGATGAGAACAGTGACAACGAAGTCATCAGGTACGCTATGATGTGTAGGGAAGAACCTCCTGTATTGGAGGATTGGTGCTGGTCCTGCCAGTTCAGCCCTATGCACATAAGGGAATGTGGGGAATGTGTTATGATTTCATCCTTTCTTCCTCCTTTCATTGGCTAACGTATCGTATGATTTCATTCCCTTTTTCCATTTGCTCATCGTATGACTCCACTTTCTTATTTGTACAGCCTCGACTGTGCACGGCTGTGTACATAGTATAGCTCGTCCATACGTAGTAGTTCATAGCTCGGTCTGTGCGCATCTCTCTCCAGTATTTAAACCCATGTAAAGTACCTACAACGACAGTCTTATCCATTTGTTCAAACCTCGTCTTAGACTTGAGTGCGAATTAAGGGTACCGCTCCCTATCCTCATCTACTCGCTTCGGACTTGACGAATAGTCTTGAAGCCTTGAACACTGGTCGATTGTTGTCTTGCCCTCGAGCGTTACGACTCTAAGTTTAGGTCGTTACAGAATGTGACACCCACAACGATCATATCATGGCCGCAATGAGTGACCTGAACTCATTGGTCGAGGCAGCAGTCAACACCCCAACTGAACTTGCATGAAAGGAGTTCTGTTGAGGAATCGACATTGGGAAACCAATGAGGGAAACCCCTCAGGAACAACTGAAGAGTGGTTGCAGACCACTGCCCAAATGATGGGATATTACATCTGTCATATGGATACTGAGTGTGTTTCACTCATCAAGGAGATCATGGGTCTCCAACATGAGGCTGAACGCCTGGACAAGGATGACATTACCATCCAACATGGACTTGCAAGGCTTGTCCAGAAACCTTGTGCTCTGCACAAGCAACAAGTGGGTGTTGACATCAACATTGACTCGGTGGAAATATCCACACCTCACGGAAAGATGCATATCAGCTGTGATGGCACCATTGAGACATTAGCCCAAGAATCAGGGGGATCAACCCCAAGAGCACTGGACGCTCCTGATGTTACAATGGCGACCAATACACCGGGGGTTAGTGAGGAGAACATTACCCTCAGTGGATGGAAGTGGATATTGTCGAGCAGAGCATGTATCTGCAAGGGAAGGCCACCAGACTTATCTGCCAGTGGGTGGTGTGAGAGAGGCACAGATGATGGGAGTGAGACAGAGAACTTCTTCTATTACATCAGGGAGGCTTCCCTGGTATATATACTGTACTCTAAGCATCTAAGCAATTCCCCAGAGGGTATGCGAAGACCTTGCAGCATCTGCATGCCTTATTACATAATGTCTGGACTGTATCCGGTATGGATGTACCGAGTCTGGTGCAGTGCGTTGCAGAGTCTGGTGTGGACTAACTCCAGACAGTCACGGACTATGTCTGGATGTCCTTTGTACTACTTCTAGTCTAATAAGGGCATATGTACTAGGTACCCTACTTATCTATTTGACACTCCCCCTTGCTAAGTGCACAGTAAGCATGCATGCAAAATAGGAATGGGATCAATGAAATTGTCTGTTTGAGTAGGACCTTGCTTGTTTCCAACAAGCAGAGTCAGACATAAGTCATGTCCAGGTTTTGTTAGAGGCGAGTGGATCCATGTGGTCTGTCTAGAGCGGTTGCTCAGGGTCATGCGTTCTGTTTCCAAAGATGAAAAGGGCAGTTGTAGGCTGGGAATGGGACTTCCAGCTGACTATTCCGTTGGGCCAGTTTGAGGTAGTTATCTGGTTTGCGACCGGCAGGTAACTGGATCAGATGCCTTAATTGGAGTCAGTGAATGTGGTGGTGCCAAGTCCAGACTATCCATCAAAGACTAGTGTATAGGGTTGCATTCTGATGAGGTATTGAAGGATATGTGGTGTGTTGTCCAGGTGTTCCTGTGATGAGTTTGTGCTATGACAGGAAAGCATTGTCACAGCATAGGATGTGTCTGGTGTTGTTCCGAGCATGGTATAGGGGTGACCTTGTGACAGACTGATAGCAGGATGTCCGTGTCAGATTGACAGGCTCACTGTCTGGTCGAGAATAGTGTCCTTCAGGGAAGGGGAATGTGTGCTGTGCACACATTTGCATATCACAATGGTCAATGATCTTCTCCAGGTATGTGGTTGGGTCTGTTAGGACTTTCTGGCCTTTTCGGAGGTGGATATGCATCTAGAGGGATTTCATTAGAACTTTAAGGTTCCAGTATTCCCACTTCTGCATGAGAGCAGATCTTATCTTGTTGTGTTCAGACCACAGAATAGGGCATCATCAACATAGATGATACTAAGCAAAACCTGGAGTAGCTGTCCAGTACTGTCAAGCACTATGAGCACTATGAGCACTATGCACTAGTATACCTCACCACTAAGCTGAATTCTGGGTTTTGCTGATATAGCATCTATGGTGGTATTACCCATCTTGCAGTATAGGAAGTGTCGAATAGATAAGTAGGGTACCTAGTACATACACCCTTATTAGACTAGAAGTAGTACAAAGGACATCCGGACATAGTCTGTAATAGTCTGGAGTTAGTCTGCACCAGACTCTGCAACATACTGCACTGGACTTGGTACATCCGTACCAGATACAGTCCAACCTTATATAATAAGGCATGCAGATGCAGCAAGGTCTTTGCATACCCTCTAGGGATTGCTTAGATGCTAAGTGTACAGTACATATACCAGGGAAGCCTCCCTGATGTAATAGAAGAAGTTCTCTGTCTCACTCCCATCATCTGTGCTCATCCCAACCACCCAGGTAAGCCTGGTGGCCTTCCCTTGCAGACACATGCTCTGCTCGACAGAAAGACTTGGATTCCGGTGTCAGATATCAAACACTTGAATCCTTGGACTCATTTAGAATACACCAACAGGCGAGTCCAACCTGTTTGAGTCCATATAGGGCACGGAGTATCAGAGTGGTTTGTTCTCCTGGCCAGGAATTTCTTCTGGCTGCTTCATGTAGATTTCTTTGAGCTTTCTGTTGTAGGTATGCGCTTTGGACATTAGGTCCAGGAGTGTGTGTCAGTCGTCCAGTGCTTGGTGAGTGCTACTAGTAGTATGAGCCAGACTGTTTCTAAATGGACTACAGGTGAGGTTATTTGGTTGAACTTGAAGTCCACCACTTCAACCTGTGAGAAACCCTTTGCTTCTAAGCATGCTTTCTTCTGTCCGTCAGACTTGAGAAGATGCTGGGAAAGTCGAGGGTGTACTGGGGATTATATATCTCCCTCAATGTCTAAGTGTGTGGCGTGGAAGCATGTTTCGGTATCAATAGAATAGTTGTGGAAAAGAGCAGCGAAATCGGAGGTGGAGATTCCATGGATTTTACGTGGGGAGGATGGGTTCTTTCGGTGAAATTCGGCAATTGCTTTCTCCGCATTAGCCAAATTTGCTAGTGGTTCCCATGTGCGATCTGTATTGTCCCAGCCTTTCCAATGTATGAGGTATTGGAGTTGCCATCCTTTCAATCATGATGCTACTATTGATTCAACTTTGTATTCCTCATGTCCTTCTTCTGTGATAGTGATAGGATCAAGGCGGGAGGTTGGTTGGCCATCTAGAACTTCTCAATAAGGCTTTATGTGGGAAACATTGACCATGGGATGGATATGAATGGATTTAGGAAGACACAATATAACTGCATTTGATAGTACTTTGGTGATGGTATATGGTCCAATCCATTTCTGCATTAATTTCCATGCAGTATACAGCAATTTGAGATGTTCTATGGAAAGCCAAACCTGATCTCTGATGGAATATTCTGGAGCTTCGCTTCTTTTTTGTTCCACAGAATGTTTCATCCTTTTTTGGGTAGTCTCAAGGATGTCCTTAATCTCTGTGTGAGCTTTTCTGGCTTCTTTTCCAAATTCTCCTGCTACTGATTTCACATTTCCTTCAAAACCCAGACAGGGTGATAATTTCAGGTGATAGCGAAAGGGATAGTGCCCATGGTGGAAGTGAGGGCATTATTATGCTGGAATTAGGCTAATTTGATCCATTTGGCCCAGGTTTCCTGCTTTTTTGCCACATAAGCACAAAGGTATTGTTTGAGATCTCAATTGATCCTTTTGGTTTGTCCGTCAGTTTGAGGATGGTATGCTGTGGAGAGCCATTGCTCAATTCCTAGTAGCTTGCAAAGTTCGGCAGTAAAATCTGAAACAAACTGAGGTCCGCAATCCAAAACTATAGTAAGAGGAAGTTTGTGAATACACCAAACATTGTCTCTAAAGATTTGAGCTAAGTCTTTTGAAGATGTGGTTTTGACGCAAGGTACAAAGACCACTTCTTTCGAGAATCTGTTCACGATGACACAAATAGAGTCAAATGAAGATGAAAAGGGGAGTCCGGTAATGAAATTGACCAAGATGTCTTCCCATGGATGTTTGGGAACAGGGAGTGGAATGAGTTTGCCTGCAGGTGCCTTTTGCTTACCCTTTGTGAGGGCACATGTTTGGCAGGAATCTACATAAAGTTTTGTATCTTTTGTGATGCCAGGCCAAGTGAAATATCATGATAGAAGATGAATTGTTCTTGCCTGGCTGGGATGGCCAGCGATAGGGGAATCATGGCATAAGGTTAATAACCTTATTCATAAGGAGGGAGGAACGAAAACTTTTCCAGAATCATTTTTGAATATTTTTTCCTCATCATCAAAGGTGAAACCTTCTATGTCCCCTGATATCTTTTGTGATTCAATGGTAAGTTTGTTGTAAAAGGGGGAGGATAGTGAAATATGATTGGTTTTGAGGGATTCAGGGAAAATGGTGATGTTAGTATTGTGGTTAATGACCACATCACCATGATCTGGTCTTCTTGATAGAGCGTCAGCTCTTCCATTAGTTGTTCCTGGCTTATAACACATTGTATAATTGAACTCTTGAAGAAGTGCATGCCATCAGGCTTGACGAGGCAATAGTGTTTGCGGTTTGCACCAATATTCAAGGTTTTTGTGATTTGTCCAGATCTTGAAAGAGGCTCTTCTTATAAGGTAATGATGCCATGTCAAGCAGAGCATAGATGTGTGAGGGAAGGCCACCTGACTTACCTGGGTGGTTGAGACGAGCACAGATGATGGGTGTAGGCAAAGAGACTTGTTCTATTACATCAGGGAGGGTTCCCTGGTATACATATATACTGTATCCTAAGCATCTAAGTGATCCCTAGTGGGTATGCGAAGACCTTGCAGTATATGCATGTCTTATTACATAAGGTCCAGTGTGTGTGCGGTAGGGACAGACCAGGACCGATATAAGTCCAGAGCAGACTGACTTCAGACATGCATGGACTATGTCCGGATGTCCTTCATACTACTACTAGTCTAATAGGGGCGTATGTACTAGGTACCCTACTTATCTATTTGACACACCATTCTTTGAGAGCTGAAATGACTGCCAAGAGCTCTTTGTCATAAATCAGATAGTTCCATTCTGCGCTGTCAAAAGAATGAGAGATAAATGCAGTTGGTCTCCACAAACTGTCTTCTCCTTTTACCAATAATACTCCTCCGGTAGTGATGTCACTAGCGTCAGTTTCTACTCACATTTCTTTTTCTTGATCTGCATATGTGAGGAGAGGTGCCTTGTAAAGCATTCTTTAAGATTGTTGAATGCCTTTTCTTGTTTTGGTCCCCATACAAAAGGTGCATTCTTTTTGGTTAGATCATTTAGATGTCAGCGAAATTGGTAATGAAGTGCTGGTAATAATTGCAAAGACCAAGGAATCCTTGTACTTGTTTGAGTCGGGTTGGGGTTGGCCAGTCAAGGACGCCAGCTACTTTTGATTTTTGCATTTCTATGCCTTCTTTTGATACAACCATTCTAAGAAAGTCAACTTTCTTTTGTTCAAAGTGACATTTCTTGGGTTTGACATAGAGATTGTTATCATGCAGTTGTTGGAGGACTTCTTTGACAATCTTTCAGTGTTCTTCTGTTGGTCTTCCTTTGGTGAAGATATTGCAGTCATCCATAAAGATAATGATGACTGTGTACATGTCATTGAAGACATCATTCATCATCTGTTGGAATGTAGAGGGTGAGTTTGTCATTTTGAAGTACATTACCAATGGTTCGTAGGAACCAAGTGGGGTGACGATGGCTTCTTTCCATTCATCTCCTTCCTTGATGCGTATGTTATTGTATCCCCATCATAGATCCATAGTAGTGAAGAGGTTTGCACCTTTGAGTCGATCTATCAACTGAGGGATATAAGTGTTTTTTATGATCCTGTCATTGAGGTATTGGTAATCAATGACCATTCGTTTTTTACCATCTTTCTTTGGAATAAAGAATACAGGTGACATTTGAGGTGATTTGGATGGTCGAATATATCCTTTCTTGAGTTCTTTCTCAACAAATACTCTTACTTCTTCCATGTTGGTATCAGATAGGGGGATGATGCAACCTTTTCTTGATTCAAAGTCTTCCTTGAGATTGATGGCATGATCCCAGGGTTTTCTGATCAGCATTCATTCCAATTCATTCTGTGAAAAGACATCAAGGTAATCATGATATTGGATGGGTACTTTTTCTTTGAGTCCTTCTTTGATTGCTTGTTGGAACATTGAGGGTGGCAGTTGATCTTGTTGATGTACTTTGCATCGACTTGTGCATCTAGAGAATGTTAGTTCCTTTTTAATCCAATCAACTTCTGGATTGTGGTGTTCGAGCCAATCATATCCTATAAAGAGTGAGTGTGTCCCTAGGATAGTTACGTAGAAATCTGTATATTCCAAATGTCCTTGAATGTCCAAAAGAATTGTCACTTGATGAGTGATGCTACTGATAGCTCCTTCAGAGCCATCAGTATTTGTGACTATCATTGGGTTAGCTAATTCTCAGAGGATGAGATTGTTACATTTGCAGAAGTTTAGATCAATAAATGAGTTTGATGCGCCAGAATCAAGTAGGGTGCTGACTTTTGCTGAGTTCCATCCACTGGGTGTTCTGAATCATATTCTTGTTTTTACTGTGAATTGTTGTGGGGTTGAAGAATTTGAGGATTGAGACGATATTTCTGTGGAGCAATTAGTCATAGGGGAATTAAGCACATCTTTGGATGTAATGACCTAGACTTAAGTCATGATGCTCGAGGGCAAGACAACAATCAACCAGTGTTCAAGACTTCAAGACTTTAATCATCAAGTCTGAAGCAAGTAGATGAGAGTAGAGAGCAGTACCCTTAATTTACACTCAAGCCTAGAGTGAGAGGTAAACAAATGGATAAGACTAAGGAATATGGTAAAGTACATGGGTTTAAATACTGGAATGAGAGGTGCACAGACCAGGCTATGACCTGCCTAGTAAAGATGAGCGATGCTGCATACGCAGTCATGCATAGTTAATGCTGTGAAGACAGCTATAGTAAAGTAAAAGTGGAGTCATACATAGTCCAATGAGAAAGAAAGAAGGAAGTCATACAATAAGTAAGCCAATAGGGTGAAGAGAAAATGGAGAAATCATAACATTGGATGCCATGCTTTCACAGAAAGATGCCCCAAAAATAGAGTCTAACATGCATACAGGAAAATCATCGTCAGTATATTCCTCTAGATCATGAACACCTTCATTGTTCATGATCACTGGGCTTTTAAAGCCTTCTGCTGTTTGGTTTCTACTGTGATCCTGTCTTGCCAGTAGGCTTCTGCTTCACTTGTTACATAAGCAGCATTGTGTGAAGCATAACTGGCTCCTTTGGCTGCCTGTACTTGTCCTTGTCTGAGATCCGAGGACCTTGCGCTTGCCTTCTTTGGCTTCTTGCAGTTTTGGGCGATGTGCCCTACTTCTCCACAGTTGTAGCAAGTATGGGTATCACCAGTGTACTGCATCCCTATCTCCATTGGAGCTTTGCAACCCAGCTGTGTCCCTGTAGCTGTGAACCATGGCGGGTTCTGGTTTGTCTGGCCCTGAGAAGGATGGTATTGTCCTTGGTAAGGCTTTGGAAATTGGGTCATTCTGGCTGCACCTCGTTCCTCATGGATCCTCTCCAGAGTTTTTCCGTAGCTGTCATAGTTTGTGTACAGCCCATCATAGTCTTCTTCTTCTATCTCACAATGGAGAGCGACCTGCTGATAAGTAGAAAATCTAACAGCGATTCTAAGTAGATGCGCTGCTTCTCCTTCTGAGACCTTTGCTTCTCTTTTAAGGATATTGAACTTTTGGAGGAAGTCCGAGATAAGCATTGATCCTTGTCAAAGCGTCTTTAACTCTTGGTATGACTGGTACTCAAGAGTTTTGATCTGGAAGAATTCCATGATTTCCTTCTGGAGGCTTGACCAGTTTGGCCATGCCATTTCTCCATAGACATTGTTGTCTAGTTTATACTTTGCCGTTTCCTTGTCCAGGTATTTTTCCATGGTAAGTTGGGTGAACGGTTCTGCTTTTTCTTCCAACCGGAGTAGGACTGCTGTAGCCCGTACCTTGTCCAACTTCCAGGTTTGAGTTGAAACCCATAGACATATCTTTGTCCACCAGAGACAGAACTTTTTCTTGTCCCCATCCCATTTGCCTGGCTTGGCAATCTTCTTGACAGTCTCTTCTTCTTTCTTTGTTCCCTCCTTCATGGTGTCAATCAATGCTGCCTTGAGGTTGTCCATATTGAATGTGTCTCTTCCAGACATCATTGCTTACTATCAAGTATCTTCCAACCTAATTCTGGGCAAGTCTTCTGATGTATCATTCAGGGGAGCAAATATTGTTTCTTTGCTAGAGTAGTGTAGATCTTCTGAGACAATGTCTTGCGCTCAAGTAGGTAGTCTTATCCAAGTGTAATGACCTAGACAGAGTCGTCATGCTTGAGGGCAAGACAACAACAACAAGTACCTACATATGTTCAAGGCTTTAAGGTCAATCGTTAGACCTAAAGTGAGTGGATGAGATGATTAGAAGAGTGGTATCCTTAATTCAGACTCAAGTCTAGAGACAAGAGAATAACAAGTGGATAAGACTGAGGCTATTTATACTGTACATGGGGTATTTATACCATATGGCACCTAGCACAGACCAAGCTATGTGTTACTATATGTGTGCAAGTAAGGCTGCACATGCAGCTATGCGCAGTCATGGCTATGTAGACAGAAACGGTAAAGGAAAAGTGAAGTAATAACGAGTCCAATGAAAAAGAAGAAGAAAGTCATATGATCAGTGAACCAATAGGATAAGGAGAAAATGAAGAAATCGTAACACCGCACTGGGCTGCCAATAAAGCAAAGAAAAAGAAAGACATCTTCCATGAAGGGGCAAAATCAAAGGGGGCTCCCCTGCCCCCAGTTATCATCCAAGCGCTGCAGAAGCAGCTTCTGTTGGAGTCCATCCCAACTTCAATGTTGTCCCAGGGTGAGACTGCCCTGAATACTACCTTGGTTGGCAGGGCCCCAGTCTTGTCGACTCACCCTGCATTGACAAGGCTGGCATCCATGCCAGTCAAGTCGAAGGCCAAGTCATGAGCGAAGACTGCTCAAAGTGCCAAGTCAGCACTGTTACCTCTGGGGGCCCCACCCCTTAATGCTCTGGTAGATACCTGGGCAACCTTCATCGGAGGATGCCAGAATGTGAGCCAGAGCTACAGTGGCTTGCTGTCAAGTCCAGGTCCTCCAGAGGTAAGTCTGACGAGGTCTGAAGCTGTCTATAGGGTTTTGGAGAACTTTAGTACAAGATGTGGACCAGAGGTCCAATGGAGGTAAATGGAGATGAGTGACTTAGTGGGACTTGGTGCAGGACTTGTGTGTTGCACCCTTGCTATACTTTGTGTCCCAGATTTTGGAGGGACAAAGGTTCCAGGTAAAGGAAATAATATGACAAGTAGGGGATCAGAGGAGGACAGAGGGGATCAGAGGAAGATCAGAGGAGAGATCAGAGTGGAGGAAACTTAGTTGATATTAGTACTGAGGAATTACATAGAGGAGACATAGTTTATATAGTGAAGTCCAGTCAAAGTTCATACTGGAATATACAGAGATATTAGAGAAGCTATATTGTGAGCATATGGAATGGAATGGAGAGCATATGATGTGGCAGAGGGTGTGTAAGTTAGAATGAAGGGTTGGAGGGATGCTTTGTATGAAGAATGGAGACTATACTAAAAGGAGTGTAACAAAAGATGAGTACTAATTGTCATATCCCATCCTAACTCCAATCCTCCGGACCAACTTCAGACCACTCACTCATGAACTCTGAAGCATTTACACCTAGGACTTTACTTCTGCCCTCTGGACTTCTTTAGTTATCACTTACATACACATCTTTCCCCTTTTGTATTAGCTCTGCTATAAGAAAGATGATCAGTGTGGGATGCAAGTATAACTTGTCCCAGGGGTTCTGAAGAGGATAGAAGAGAGAAGGTTTGTTCCAAACCTATCTTGAGCATGGGCAAGAGAATCTGGAGTGTGGGAAACACGAAACAGATGTCTGGACACGGACACGGAAAACATGGAAACAGATCCAGAAATGGACATGGAAACAGATGGGAAAAATGAAGGAAAAGGGGAAGGGAGACAACTTGGAGACGATCCTGCACACGGGCAGGTGACCTTCAGACTGCAAGAAGATGGTCTATTCCTAGCTAGACATGCTCTTAAGTAGGATGTAGCTATTGGAAATGCTACATGAAAACTTCCAGGGACCCTGTCATCCCTGTCAGACATGAAGGAAAATAAAGAGGGCTGCCTCTATGATACAGCAGTGACAGCGGCAAAGGCCTAGAGCCCTGGCGTGTGATGTCCGAAGTGATATGAACAGCGGCAATAAGTCCGGACGACCCGGACACGAAAACACGGAATGGAAAGGGAACAGACTGACATGGATTGGACAGAACGAACATGGAATGGCACATATAGGTGTGGGATGATGACCCAGAAACCTGTGAAAGAGAGGGTTTCAACCGTAGAGAGTGACGAACTCCTACACTGCTCCCTTCTTGCTTCCAAGCCTGTGCTTGCACAGCTCCGGTTATCTGAGCTCCATCTTACTCAGCTCTGCCTTTCTTAGTATAGTTTCCATTCCTTGTACATAGCATCCCTCCAACCCTTCATTCCAACCTACACACCTCTGCCACACCATATGCTCTTCATTCTGTTCCATATGCTCGTAGTATAGCATCTCTGATATCTCTGTTTATTCTGGTATGAACTCCGACCAGACTTCACTATATAAACCATGTCTCCTCTACTATGTAATTCCTTAGCTTGAATATCAACTTGATCTATTGAACTCCTCCTTCGACCACTTCTTTCTTCGATAGGACTTTCCTTGTCCTAACTACATGTTGTCTACCTCCACTCTGAAATATTGGGACACAAACGTCAGCAAGGGCATAGCACATAAGCTGAGGCCAACATCCCCTAGGAATCTGACAACTCTGGAGTTCACCTCCAGCACAGTTCTAACACTAATGGGGAAGGTGTTCAAGGCAGTGCGAGCGAAGTCCAATGCGGAGGCGACAAGTCTGGGGCAAGTTCTTAGTGGGATAATAAAGGCGTACCAGAGGTATGACAGAGTAGGCTGGAGATGGGATTGAAGGGGGACTTTAGGGGTCAGGAGCAGATATGACACTTGTGAAAGGTCTTCCCGGGTGCACTCGGGCTTCCCCTTGACCCAGAAGAAGCAGATGATGACGACATCCTTGCATGTCCCTCAGCACAAAACATTAGAGGATTCCTCCTCATGGAGTGATTGGTTCCAACTTGAACCCCTTGAGGCTGAGATGGGCACTGATCAGCCTGGCTCTGAGGCCTTCTCACCATACTGGCGGTCCCAGGATGGTACTGCTGGCTGTGTGACTGGTCAGAAGTCACTCCTGCCATGGGATGGACTGCCGCCTGGGTCAGTGAATTCAACAGTCAATTGATGGCTGAGGAGATCGCAGCATACCTAGCCACCAACAGTGTAACCTACCATGACACTGATGATGCTGTGACTTGGGCACAACAGGTGGCTTGTGAGCTGGTCAATCAAGTCGACTTCAATGGAGGATTCGACACAGACAACACATTTGTGCCCCTTGCCCTCCTTTGCGATGAAGTAAACCGGGCAGTCGATGACGCCAAACTCGTCCATTCAAAAGAATGGTATGAGAAGGAGGCTCAAACTAACAGTGTCCCCATCATGATGGTCCCCACATTGGGCATCTCACCCGATGTATCAAGGGACAACGATCTCCTCATCTGCTTTAGTCTTGCCACAGTCGCATATGGCCTCACATACATGCATGGGCTGATGTCATCATCACTGAGGACAAGGAAATGGAGGGCCTGGCACAAATGTAGACCAGTTTCATGACTGAGGCAATAGCCTCTTGCTCCTCTTGTGGGTTCAACCCCACTCCTACTTACCATGAATGGTTGCATCCGCGTGCGGGCATAACTCCCTACTTTTTCCCTTCTGCTTGTATCTATATTTCTCTCCCTTATCTAATTTTGTATGTTTCTTTATATACATAATGATATTTCTTCCTTTGATTGATTGTTTGCAAGGCATGATCCACTGAAGGGAAGTAAGGGATCCTGAAGGACAAGTCCAACTAGGTCCTTAACAAAAGAAATGATCTAAGGAAACAATAGGTTTGTCCCTAAAGAGACTCTTGATGAGTTGATGAAGGAGGAGACCTAAAGACAGAAGCATCTGGAGGGTCCTAAGGAGGTCCAGACCTCAGAAAACCAGGAGTAATGGATAAAAAAGGACTCGGAAGGCTTCGAGGATGAGGAGAGGCAAACAATGATAGATGGACAATGGTTGTATGGTGCATGGAAAGTGATGACTGGTGTGACCACTGCGGTCAGAATAAATGTGGATGTGACAGATGAAAGTGGACGTGATAATACGGCGGACGACAATAAGGACAATGAGGACGAGCAAAAGGATGACAAGCAAAGTGTGATCAATGCTAATGGGCGCACAAATGTGGACGTGATGGATGAGAGTGGACATGATAATATGGCAGATGACAATGAGGACAATGAGGACAAGTGAAAGGACGATGAGTGAAGTGTGATCAATGCTAATGGGTGCAAGATGCATTCAAATCATCTGACAAACAGTTTATAGTCCGGAGCATACTCCAGACTGCCATAACAACACCAATTTGAAATAGTATGACAGGACCATATGAAGTGTACATAAATACCTTGTGCCTTACATGTCAAAAACCATAAGGAACTAGCCAAGATGTCCAAAGTCATGGAATAAAGTGGTCACGAACCTCAAATGACATTCCGGTGTGATGCGGACTATTGTGGACAAAGGACAGGATGTTCTGGATGATTCCTGTAGGAGCAGACAAGCAGACAATGATGGACAGCGGATGGACATGACACAGGTGAATAGGATCACTAAGGATGTAAGTGACAATGATAGGGAAATCATGTAGAGGTCATAGGATAGGTCCTACAACTGTAAGGAACAGTAGTTCCTTACACCGCCTCAAATGGGGAGGGTGTAAGGGGACAAGTTCCCCCTTGAACCATATAGGGGCTCAAGGCCCCATATAGTATGACGTTGGACACCAGTGTGGTGTCAAGTGCATGTGCTATAGTTAGTAGATAAATGGGAAGTGCCATGACAACGGGCTCCCCAATCTTTTTACCTCTGTAAACAACTCATCTGGCAAATCCCATAACAGTTCACTTCACCTGCATGAATTTGAGGTACAAAGACCCCAGTAAAAGGTAAACAACCTTTACACCTGCCTTGACAAAGTAGTTTGTCATACTGATGCCTACATCTGTCACATGCAAGGAGTTCAGAGTGTACCTTGGTTGCATTTGGTATCTTACACACCAAGGAATAGGCTTAGCTAATCAAACTGTAACATTGTCTGTGCCACAGGTTGAAGTACCTCAGGCTGTCCATATTCAAGACACCTTTTCATCACTGGTTAGAATTTTAATGTTTCTTCAGAATCTTGTTATGGTCCCCCTGTTGAATAGATAAGTAGGGTACCTAGTACATACACCCTCATTAGACTAGTAGTAGTACATAGGACATCCAGAGAGAGTCCATCCATGTCCACAGTCAGTCTACACTGGACACTACATCAGTCCTGGTCTGTCATATCCCATGCAACTCTGGACCTCTGGACCTTACCTCCACTCTCATAGACACAAACTCTGATGCTTTCTCACCTTGTAGATACTTCTGTTCCTCCAGACTCATTCTATTGTTCTCTTTATGTACTAGCCTCACTTCTTAGCTACCTCTGAAACCTGTGCTTGCATAGCTCTGGCTTTGTTTCCACTCTGTTCCATCCTTACTCATCTTCTTACTCATGCTATGTTGCTCCATTACTAATGTGATGTCTGCTACTCTGTATATAAACTCCTTTGCAGTCATGTATTAGCTTAGCTTGAATATCAACTAGAACTGTTGAACTTATCTTCCAATCACTTCTCTCTTCCATAGGACTTCTCTTGTCCTAACTCCATGTTGTCTACCTCTGCTCTCTGAAATTGGGACATGAATGTCAGCAAGGGCACAGCACATAAGCTGAGGCCAATGTCCCCTAGGAATCTGACAAACTCTGGAGTTCCAGAGTTGTAGAGAAGTTCATCTCTGGTATGGCTCTAACATGATCTGTCCACACTGGATATACACTGGACTGTATGTAATAAAACTGCATATACTGCACAGTCTTTGCATACCCTCTGGGGAATTGCTTAGATGCTTAGACTACAGTATATATACCAGGGAAGCCTCCCTGATGTAATATAACAAGTTCTGTCTCTATCTCCCACTATTAGTGCTCTCTCATACCACCTAGGTAAATCTGGTGGCCTTCTCTCACATCTATATGCTCTGCTTGACACCCCCCCTCTGGGAACTCACTTCACATACCCTGCTATACAATTTCCTGCTCCAGGAAGAAATCCTATTGTTATCCTTAGAGCACACCACTCTGGCCTGCTTCTAGCCTGTTCTTGCTGCCTTTGTCTTTGTTGCAGTGATGAATGCTGCCACTGCAGATTCAATCCCCTAGCTTCTATGATGTCTACAATAGTTTTGATAATCTAGAAAACACTTTGAGGCATATTTTTCCTCTTAACACTTTTGTGCAATCAGACAATCAAATCTGATCTACTTTTCTCTTGGTTGGAACTTCTCTAAAACTATCTCCTCCATCTCCTCCTACTTCTACCCACACTCAGTTCATTCATGAAAACTATGAACTTCAAAATGCCATGAGTGAGATTGCCCATTTTTGACTTGAAGATGGAAGGATCAGTTCCTGAAGGCTTTATACCTGATGGATGAACAGGAGACCCTGATATCCCAGGACTTGCAGGATCCTACTGATCCTTTTTGGGATCATTATGCTAGGCACAACCTGGACAAAGAAATTTATTATAATAACCCATTCTATGTGATTTTTCCAGTCCATCATGTCATGGCTCCTCTCTTGGCTTATGATGAACTTCTCTCTGAATTCTTCCTCCTACCATTCCTATTTCCACTTCAATCCTGGATGCATTGACCTTTTCAACCTCTTCATTCCAGTTGGCTTGCCTACTGTCATATCTGCTCCTAACCCCTAAAGCCCCCCTCCAATCCCATCTCTGGCCTACTCTGCCATACCTCTAGTATGCCCTTACCCTTCTACTAAGAACTTGCCTTGGACTTGTCATCTCCACACTGGACTTTGTTTGCACCACCTTTGATACTGCCTTGGACTTCTTTCCCATTAGTACTGTTCTTTTGTTACATTCTTTTTAGTATAGTTTCCATTCTTCATACCTAGCATTCCTCTGACCCTTCATTCTAACTTACATACCCTTCATCACACATGTTCTCCATTCCATTCCATATGCTTGTAGTATAGCCTCTTTGATATCTCCATATATTCTGGTATGAACTCTAACCGGACTTTAGTATATAAATCATGTCTCCTCTACGTAACTCCTGAGTATGAATATCAACTAAGTTTCCTCCCCTCTGACCTTTCTCTGATCTCCTTCTGATCTCCTCCCTCCTCTGTTCTCCTGCTTGTTATATCATCTCCTTTACCTTGAACCTTTGTCCCTCTAAAATCCAGGACATGAAGTACAACAAGGGCATGACACACAAGTCCTGTGCTGAGTCCCACTAAGTCATCCACCTCCATTTATCTCTATTGGACCTCTGGTCCATTTTACACTAAAGAACTCCAAAAACCTACAGATAGCTTCAGACCTCATCAGACTTACCTCCAGAGGACCTAGACTTGACACCTACCCAGTTGCTATCAGTCCTGAGGCATGCATAAACATCTCATATGCATGCTTTACTTTTTGTTATCACAACTAGGATGGGACCCTTTTCTCCATTTATACTACTTTGTAGGCTGGGCACTGCCTACACTGACATGGGATTCCACTCCAGTGAAGGAAAGTAAGAGATCCTAAAGGACAAGTCCAATTGGGAATAATCTGAGGGCATGATATGTTTGTCCCCAAAAAGACTCTTGATGAGTTAGTGAAGAAAGAGATCTAAAGACAGTCTAGTCCAGAGGGTCCTAAGAAGGTCTGGACCTAAGGAAACCAGGAGAGATGAAGGAAAAGTGACTTGGAAGGCTTTGAGGATGATAAGAAGTGAATGAGGATAGATGAATGATAGTTGTCTGGTGCATAGAAAGTGCTGACTGGTGTGACAAATGCAGTTGGAGCAAATGTGGATGTGATGGACAATAGTAGTGGATGTGATATATATGGCAGATAACAATGAGGATAATGAGGATGAACAAAAGGATGATGGACAATGTGTAATCAATGCTAATGGGTGCAAAATCCATTTAAAATCATTTGACAATTAGTTTATAGTCTGGAGCATACTCCAAACTGCTATAACGATACCAATTTCAAATAAGTATGATAGGACCATATGGAGTGTAAGTACAATGTCCAAAGTCAAAGAATAAAGTAATCACTAACCTCAAATGACATTCCAATGTAATGTAAACTATTGTGGACAAAGGTCAGGACATTCTGGATGATTCCTGTAGGAGCAGACTAGCAGACTATGATGGATAGCAAATGGACATGATGTGGGTGGATAGGATCACTAAGAATGTGAGTGATGATGATGAGGAAGTTGTGTAAAGGTCATAGGAACAATCCTACAATTGTAAGGAATGCTAGTTCCTTACATCTGATAGAGACTTTGTTTCTGACTGTTCCTAGTCAGTCATGTGATCTGTGATGTGGTCATGTGACTGTGTTTGTTGATTGGTTCCACAGAAACAATGTAAAGTTTGAATCATGGAAGTATATAGGGCAGACCTTCATTTTCTTCCTTCATATCCTATCTTTATCTGTTAATGCAATATGTTCAACTGACTCAACCAACTATTCACTATTGCCAGATCCAATCCCAATACTGAGAAGAAGGAGTCTGTGAGCATCATACTCAAGCAAGCCATTGGGCAGGTTGAGGTCTATCATAAGGTGATGCTGGAGGACCAGGTGCTGTGGATGAAGGAGTGGGAGTGGGAATTAGTGTGTGGTCCTCTGATCACATGCATTCACATACTAACACATGGAAGGGAGAGTTGATAGATATGGCCTTAGTGTGCATGGAGCTTGGCCTGCCAATCAAGCTTAATAATGGGACCAGGGCATAAGTGAAGGAGTGTGAGGAGAAGACCACAGAGTGGTCCATGCTTGTCAAGGCAAGGAAGGAGAAGAATGAAGGACACAGTTGCTGCTGCAAAGCATACAGAAGAGGAGCACTTGCAGATGCTGGCAGAACCACCAGCAGGTATGACCACCTTCAAGTTGGCAGCCAGGTCCAACTGGTTGAAGAGGACCATGGAGGTAGTAGTGGAGCCATGCAAGGTATGTAAGTCTGCAGGTTAGCCTTGGATATAAATGGACTAATGATTTACAGCATGCAAAGGCCTTGGAGGATGTGCCACCAACCCTGAGAGGTGAACAGGATAAGGGTGAGAGGGAGGTGATTGTCACCAGTGTGGTGCAAGAAGGGGATGTGTGGCCATTCCCCTGCATCATCCTTGATGGACCAATTCTGCTGAGGGACAAGGGCTGGGTGATGCACCAACCCAACAACAAGGATTTGGCCCAGAGGTGCAAGCAATGTGATGCATGGGACCTGGCATGCTTCAAGTTTGGTGCAAAGGGGAATGCATGTTGGGCTGATTACAAGGCCAGGGCAAAATGCATCCTGTCAAAGGAAAAGGAAAAGGCTTTCCCCACTAGTAAGTGATGGTTTGCTAGCTGCAACCTCTGCTGATAATCCTTGTAGCTTAACCTTGTGCTGGTCCATCCTGACTGAGGAACATGCTGGAAAAGGAGGACAAGGACAAGAGTAAGAAGGAGGAGGCTCTGGTGTTGCAGAAGGGGAAGGAAAGGATATCAAGTGAGAGAGGCTTGATGACAGTCTGGGAGTGCATCTTTCAAATGCTCTGGACTGTCTTGAGCCTGCAAGCTCAGGGGATCAGGCTATGGCTATGACAAAAGGAGTTGGAGGTGAAGGTGGAGGTGTGGAATGTGGAGCTGGATAAGGCTGAGCACCACCTCCAACATCTTCAAGGGTCTTTGTAATAGGTAGTATCTTGTCTTCTGTATGTACCAATAGCAAGGTCATGTTCAAGTCCAGAGTGGAGTGAGTCTAAGTGAGTCTGGTCCATTGATGTCTAAGTCCTAGTCTGATTGCACAACAGAAGTCTAGGACTCAGAGTGGAAAAATATGTATCAGTAAAGTTATAATGAGCAGAATAGGACAGAAATGGGTTGTAAGAGTCCTGCTTGTTAGTTATCTTACAAGTCTATTCTGTGGTGGGTATTCCAAAGAGCAAGGCACCAGACAAGCCAGACCTGCAAAGAAAGGAAAGCAAATAAGAAGTGCAGTGTGCTTTGCATGTTTGAAGAGTATCTGCATCTATATAGGTGGATTAGGGACATGAATAGAGATGTTGGAAATGTGAGCTGTGAAACAGCCTGAGTGGATAAAAGTATAGTACTATGTTTTGATTTATTGTAGTTTGACTTTTTCTATCATGTTTTATGAGCATTATAGGGGTTGGAGTAAGTCATTAGATGAATACTGGGATGAAATGGAGATCACTGGATGAAGCCTAGGATAAAATACATATGTAGTGAGACTAGGTATATTCAGAATAGAGGACACTAGTCTGAATGAACCAGGTCCAGATCTTCATTATCTGGCTTTTCAATTTCTTCCCCTACCAACTTGTTAAGTTGGTCATCATCAAGTCCAGTGAGGACTGTGATAGGGATAGAGGTATGTACAAAACCTTAGAGAATACAGAAGCAAGTGGAATACTGCATAATGTAGTTTGAAAACTGCCCCATCCAACTCTGCCAGGACATACATATGATCCCTCCAGTAGTCCAGTGAAGTGTTAAGACTGGTTCAACTCCAGGTCTAACCCCAGAACTCCGGAGTGCTAGAGCATAGGTGGGACTTTGGCTTCACTGTATGTGGTGTGCCCTTGTCAGAGTTGGTCCCAGATTTCAGAAGAGCGGAGGTATGGATGTCCAGAGGGGCAAGACCTAAGTCCAAAGAGACTAAATCTGTGAGTGAACAAGAGGAAGTAGGAAGTCTTCAAGACTTTGAACAGAAGGAGTTGGTAATAAGTTGATATTCGAACTGAAGTTACATGGCTTGATATGGAGGATTTATATATGAAGCACAGACATCACATTAGTAACAGAGTTGTGGTGATGAGTAAGTGATTAGTGAGACAGAAACCAGAGTAGCAAAAGGCCAAAGCTGTGCTCCTAAGCAAGGCACAGGTTTGGAGGCATGTATGAGCAGAACTAGTACAAAAGTGGAACAAGGATGAGTAAGGAGAAATGAAGATGAACATAAGAGTAAAGTGGATATACAAGTCTGGAAGTAAAAGAGTATACTATAACACAAAATGGTCTGGAGTTTGTGTTGTTGAGTCTGGAGTTGAGTCTGGAGCATTGGAGTTGGACTTGTCGAAATTATGGAATATGACATGAAGGGCAATCATTGGCCCAAAGTATTTTCCTTTTTGATCCAAGAGTTCTAGACAAGGATGAGACTTCTGGGTTTGAAATCATAGTCATTAATTGAGTTCTTGTACATGGTCTTGAACTGCTTAATCAACTGGAATCTCAACTCCAAGATCCATTTCCAGATCAAGGATAGGTCTTTCTGACACTTTTGGAGCTGTTGGGCTTGCCAAGCAATCAGTCCAGTCAATGAGAATGGATCAGAATCTGAAAGTGGAACAAAGTAGCTTCAGATAAGTCAAAAGGGAAAAATGGCTTGATACCATGCATCATATAATATGGTAATATGTAGTCTGATGGACTTGATAATAGTTACCCTTTTAGCCCAAAAATTAGAGTGAGCTGTTTGAGGCCAGCAAGACTCCTCCGCAAGAGTACTTTTTATGATGGCCTCCTGGATATCAAAGTGCCATCTTTTGATGATACCATTAGCCTGGGAGTTATAGGGGGAGATGAGGATATGCTGGATGTGGTATTTTGCTGCAAGGAAGTCAAGAGCTAGCACAAATGCAGGCCCATTGCCAGTAACAATATTGGATAAGGCACCCAACAATAAGAGGATGTCTTTAAAAATGAATGTAGTGAGGGCATACACAGTTTTGGATTGCAACATCTGCCACTCCAGATAAGTGGACAAAGCACATCATGCTTGGACAATAAAGCAATAATCTCTGGCATAAGACATAAGCATCATATTCAAATGTGCTTTGTGGAAAAGACTGCCAATGAGTGGAATAGTAGGAGGGATATGAAGCCTTTGCATTTGCTAGACCTGACAGGTCCAGACAAACTATTTCATGTCCAATGTTAGCCACCAGAAGTGCAAGAGTAAATGAGTCTGAACAGTGTAGACACCTTTGTGCCCAAGGTTATTATGAGCCTCTTTAATAAATTTGTACCACTCCTCATGTAAAGTGACTAGCTGGTGATGTCTGTGCAGTTTACAATGCCAAAATTTGTCATTGAGGAAAAAGAAACAATGTAAGAAAGAGAGTCAGTATGGGAAGTGAGTATAACTCATCCCAGGGGTTCTAAAGAGGAAAGAAGAGGAAGGGTTTGCTCAGATCTATCTCAAGCATGAGCAAGAGTGTCTGGAGTACAGGAAATATGAAACAGATGTCTGGAATGAAAGCAGATGACATGGAAGCGGAAGCAGATGTGGAAGGTGACAAAAATAGAGGAAAAGAAAGAGAGAGATGACTTGGAGACGATCCTGCACATGGGCAGGTGACCTTTAGACTACAAGAAGTTGTTCTATTTATAGCTAGACAAAGCTCTTAAATAGAGTGTAGTATTGGAAATACTACCAGAAAACTTCCAGGAATCCTGTCATTCCTGTTAGACACTAAGGAAAATAAAGAGGGCTGTCTCTATGGTATGGCAGTGACAGCAGCACAAGCCTAGAGCCTTGGTGTACAATGTCCAAACACAAATGATGTAGTAAGAATAGGTCCAAAGGATCAGATACAGACTAATGGAACAGAAACAAAATAGATCTAGATAGATTGACACAGATTGACACAGATTGAAACAGATTGATGTGGGATGACAACCTGGAAAGCTGTGAAAGAAATGCTTCACAGACATCTATACTACACCTGTTCTTGCCACCATAGTGCTTCAAAAACCAAAACATAGGCAAAAAAATTACATTGCCGGTACAAAAAAAGGCACTATGTGTCAAGTCCAGGTTCTCCGAAGGTAAGTCTGACGAGGTCCAAAGCTGTCTATAGGGTTTTGGAGAACTTTAGTACAAGATGTGAACCAAAGGTCCAACAGAGGTAAATGGAGGTGGGTGACTTAGTGTAACGACCTAGACTTTGAGTCGTGACGCTCGAGGGCAAGACAACAAGTTCAACCAGTGTTCAAAGCTTCAAAGCTTTATTCGTCAAGCTCGAAGTGAGTAGATGAGAGTAAGAGAGGGGAGCGGTATCCTTAATTCACACTCAAGCCTAAGGCGAGAAGTAAACAAGTGGATAAGACTAAGGGATATGACAAAATACATGGGTTTAAATACTGAGACCAGAGGTGCACAGACCAGGCTATGAACTACCTAGTAAAGATGAGCGATGCTGCATATGCAGCTATGTGCAGTCAATGCTGTACAAACAGATACGGTAATGAGAAAGTGGGGTCATATATTAGTCCAATGAGAAAGAAGAAGGAAGTCATACAATGAATAAACCAATAGGGTGATGAGAAAAAGGAGAAATTGTAACACTACCCCCCTCTTAGATCAAGTCGTCCCAACGAGACCTTTGATAAGCTTGTCCAATCCATTTCTGGGTATGGATCGCCGTTGAAGACAACTTAGCTTACCAATTGCCCCATTGACCTTGGTTTTGTCCATTTGCTAGTACATCGTTAGTCATGTCCCATTGATCGTTTTCCCAGTCTGGAGGGGGACGCTTGACCAACTTACCCCAACTCTGCTTAACTCTGATGGCCATCCATTCGGTAGTTGTGACTGTTGAAAAGGTAAAGACATGCTATGGACCGAGTGAGAGTGAAACAAGAATGGAAGTCTGCATACGAGCGGCCTCTTGGACCAGATTGGAGGCGCGGATGGTGATGGCATGGGCAAGGACATAGACCAGGGTGGAGATGAAAGCGATGGTAGCGCAGACGAAGAATGCGATGAGGGACATGTTTATGAGGGGAAGATGCTGGGGAAGTCGAAGGCATAAGGCGGGTTATATATCTCCTTCGAAGTCCAGACGCGTGGCACAGAAATGTGTCTCGGTGTCTATAGAATAGTCGTGGAAAAGGGTGGCGAAGTCAGAGGTGGAAATTCCGTGGATCTTTCGGGGTGAAGATGGATTCGTTTTATGGAATTCGGCAATTGCTTTTTCCACATTAGCTAAATTCGCCAGTGGTTCTCACGTACGATCCATTTCTTTCCAACCTTTCCAATGTACAAGGTATTGAAGTTGCCATCCTTTCATTTGTGATGCCACGATTGATTTGACTTCGTACTCCTCATGTCCTTCTTCTGTGATTACAATTGGGTCTGGGCAGAAGGTTGGTTGTCCTTCTAGAACTTCTCGATAGGGTTTAACGTGGGAAACGTTGACCGTGGGATGGATGTGAATGGATTTAGGGAGATGTAATGTTACAGCGTTAGGTAGGACCTTTGTGATGGTATATGGTCCAATCCATTTTTGGGTCAATTTTCGTGCAGTATAGGGGAGTTTGAGATGTTCTGTGGATAGCCATATCTGATCTCCTACGATGTAATCCAGGGCTTCACTTCGCTTCTGTTCAGCTGAACGTTTCATCCTTTTCTGGGTAGCCTTGAGGGCTTCTTTAATCTCCTTGTGAGCTTTTCCGGCTTCTTTTCTAAATCCTCCTGCTGCTGATTTGGCATTGCCTTCGAAACCTAAACGGGATGGTAATTTCGGGTGATAGTGAAGGGAATAGTGCCGGTGGCGGAGGTGAGGGCATTATTGTGCTGGAATTGGGCTAATTTGATCCATTCGGCCCACGTTTCCTGCTTCTTCACCACATATGCACGGAAGTACTGCTCAAGATCCCGATTAATCCTTTCTGTTTGTCCGTCAGTTTGAGGGTGATATGCTGTGGAGAGCCATTGCTCGATCCCGAGGAGTTTGCAAAGTTCGGAAGTAAAATCTGAAACAAACTGAGGTCCATGATCTGAAACTATAGTAAGAGGAAGTCCATGAATGCACCAAACATTGTCTCTGAAAATACAGGCTAAGTCCTTGGAGGATGTAGTTTTGACACATGGTACAAAAACCACTTCTTTAGAAAACCTGTCCACAATAACGCAAATGGAATCACATGATGACGAAAGGGGAAGTCTGGTAATGAAATCTACCGAGATATCTTCCCATGGATGTTTTGGAATGGGAAGAGGAATGAGTTTTCCTGCTGGTGCCTTTTGCTTACCCTTCGTGAGGGCACACATCTGACAGGAATCTACGTAAAGTTTTGCATCTTTAGTGATGCCGGGCCATGTGAAGTATCAAGAAAGGAGATGGATAGTTCTTGCCTGACCGGGGTGGCTGGCGATGGGGGAATCATGACATATCGTCAATAATCTTGTTCATAAGGAAGGGGGAACGAAAACTTTTCCAGAATTGTTCCTGAATATTTTTTCCTCATCATTGAATGTGAAATCTTCTACGTCCCCTGAGATCTTCTGTGACTCAATGATTAGTTCTTCGTAAAAGGAGGATGATAGGGAAATGTTATTTGCTTCGAGGATTTCTGGGAAAATGGTGATATTAGTATTGTGATCAGTGACTGCGTCACCATGATCTGGTCTTCTTGATAGAGTGTCTGCTCTTCTGTTGGTGGTTCCTGGTTTATAGCACATCGTATAATTGAATTCTTGGAGTAGTGCATGCCAGTGAGCTTGTCTAGGGGATAAGGTTTGTGGCTTTCACCAATATTCAAGGTTTTTGTGATCCGTCCAGATCTCAAAAGAAGCTCTTCCGATAAGATAGTGGCGCCATTCTTTGAGAGCTCGAATGACTGCCAAGAGCTCTTTATTATAGATCAGATAGTTTCACTCTGCGCTATCAAAAGAGTGAGAGATAATTGTGGTTGGCCTCCACAAACCATCTTCACTCTTGACCGATAGTACTCCTCCAGTGGCGATGTCGCTTGCATCAGTTTCTACTCGCATTTCCTTTTCCTGGTCTGGATAAGTGAGTAGGGCTGCCTTAGTAAAGCATTCTTTGAGATCATTGAACACTTGTTCCTGATTTGGTCCCCATACAAAGGGTGCATCTTTCTTGGTAAGTGTCATATCCGCTCCTAACCCCTAACGTCTTCCTCCGATCCCATCTCCGGCTTTCTCTGCTGTACTCCAGTGCACCCATATCATTCCGCTAAGATCCTGCCCCGGACTTGTCTCCTCCGCATCGGACTTCGTTCGCACCGCCTCGGACACCGCCTCAGACATCATTCTCGTTAGTATTCACCTTTTGTTACACTTCTTATAGTATAGTTTCCATTCCTCGTACATAGCTTCCCTCTGACCCTTCATTCTTAACTTACACATCCTTCGCCACATCATATGCTCTCCATTCCGTTCCATATGCTTGTAGTATAGCATCCTTGATATCTCCATATATTCTGGTATGAACTCCAACTGGACTTCGCTATATAAACCATGTATCCTCTATGTAGTTCTCCAGTACGAATATCAACTAAGTTTCCTCCACTCTGACTCACCTCTGTTCTCCTCCCCTGTCTTCTTACTTGTCATAACATCTCCTTCACCTGAAACCCTTGTTCCTCCGAAATCCGGGACACGAAGTATGACAAGGGCGCGACACACAAGTCCTGCACCAAGTCCCGCTAAGTACCCACCTCCATTTACCTCCGTCGGACCTCTGGTCCACCTTACACTAAAGAACCCCAAAACCCCTCAGATAACTTTGGACCTCGTCGGACTTACCTCCGGAGGGCCCGGACTTGATAGTAAGATCATTTAATGGTCTGGCAATGTCAGCGAAATTGGCAATGAAACATCGGTAGTAATTACAAAGACCAAGAAATCCTTGTACTTGTTTGAGTCTAGTCGGAGTTGGCCAGTCAAGGACACCAGCCACTTTGGATTTCTGCATTTCAACGCCTTCTTTGGATACGACCATTCCAAGGAAGTCAACTTTCTTCTGTTCAAAGTGATATTTTTCGGGTTTGACATATAGATCATTTTCTCATAGACGTTGGAGAACTTCTTTAACAATCTTTTGATGTTCTTCAGTTGGTCATCCCTTGGTGAAGATGTTGCAATCGTCCATGAAGATGATGACGACCATATACATGTCATTAAAGACGTCATTCATCATCTGTTGGAAAGTGGATGGTGAGTTCGTCATTCCGAAATACATTACCAATGGTTCGTAGGAATCAAGAGGAGTGACAAAAGCTCCCTTCCATTCGTCTCCTTCTTTGATACGGATATTATTGTATCCCCATCAGAGATCCATAGTGGTGAAAAGGTCAGCGCCTTTCAGTCGATCTATCAATTGAGGGATTAGTGGTAATGGATAAGTGTTTTTGATGGTTCCATCATTGAGATATCGGTAATAAATGACCATTCGCTTTTTACCGTCTTTCTTTGGAATGAAGAACACAGGTGACATTTGAGGGGATTTGAAAGGTCGAATATATCCCTTTTTAAGTTCTTTCTCAATGAATGTCCTGACTTCTTCCATGTCAGTGTCTGAAAGAGGAATGATATGACCTTTTCTTGGTTCGAAGTCAGGTTTGAGATCAATAGCATGATCCCATGGTTTCCTGATTGGCATTCTTTCCGATTCATTCTGTGAAAAGACGTCAAGATAATCATGGTATTGAACGGGTACTTTTTCTTTGAGTCCTTCCTCTATTGATCATTGGAACATGGACGTGGGCATTTGGTTTTGTTGATGTAGCCTACACCGAGCTGTGCATCTAGAAAACATCAGTTCCTTTTTGACTCAATCGATCTTTGGATTGTGGCATTCTAGCCAATCATATCCTATAAAGAGTGAGTGTGTTCCTAGGATGGTAATGAAAAAATCAGCATATTCGGAATGTCCTTGGATGTCTAACAAGACCATTACTTGATGTGTAATGCTTCCTATAGCTCCTTTGGAACCATTGGCATTAGTAACTATTATGGGGTTAGCTAATTCGCTAAGGATGAGGTTATTATGTTTGCAAAAGTCCAAATCAATAAAGGAATTAGATGCTCCTGAATCAAGTAGAGCATCGAGCGTTGCCTGTTTCCATCCTGAAAGAGTTCTGAATCGTATGTTGGTTTTGATGGTAAATTGTCTTGGGTTATTGGGGTCGAGGGCTTGTGATGATATTTCTGTAGAGCAATTAGTCATAGGGGAATTAAGCACGTCTTTGGACGCTGTGCTTTCACTGAAAGACGCCCTGAAAATAGAGCCTATCATGTATACAGGAAAATCATTGTCAGTATATTCTTCTAGATCATGAACACCCTCTTTGTTCATGATCCTTGGCCTTTTAAAGCCTCCTGCTGTTTAGCCTCAACCGCAAGCTTGTCCCTCCAGTAAGCCTCCGCTTCTGCTGTTACATAAGCAGTGTTGTGTGAAGCATATCCAACATTGGCTGCTGCCTGTGGCTGTCCTTGGGCAAGATCCAAGGACCTCGCATTTGTTTTCTTCGGCTTCTTGCAGTTTCGGGTGATATGCCCTACTTCTCCACAGTTATAGCAAGTACGGGTATCACTGGTGTACTGCATTCCAATCTCCATTGGAGCTCCGCAACCGGGCTGTGTCCCATGGCTGTGAACCATGGTTGGTTCTGGCCCTGTTGACCCTGGAAAGGATGATATTGCCCTCAGTAAGGTTTTGGGGCTTGAGCCACTCTAGCTGCTCCTCGCTCCTCATGGATCCTTTCTAACATTTTTCCATAGATGTTGTATTGCTTGTACAGATCATCGTATTCATCATCTTCGATTTCGCAATGGAGAGAGACCTGTTGATAAGTGGAGAATCTTATGGCTTGTTTAAGTAGGTGCACCGCTTCTCCATCCAATACCTTTGCTTCTCGTTTAAGGATATCGAATCTTTGGAGGAAGTCCATGATGAGCATTGACCTTTGTCGCAGAGCTTTCAACTCCTGATATGACTGGTACTTAAGAGTTTTAATCTGGAAGAAATTCATGAATTCTTCCTGAAGCTCTGTCCAGTCAGGCCAAGCTGCTTCTCCAATCAAGTCTCTGTCCTTGTCTTTCCTTGCTTCTTTATCGAGGTATTTCTCCATCATGAGTTGGGCGAAGGGTTCCGCTTTTCCCTCTAGTCGTAGTAAGACTGCCGTGGCCCGTACCTTGTCCGTTTTCCAGGTTTGAGCGGAAACCCAGAGACGTATCTTTGTCCACCATAGATGGAATTTCTTCTTGTCACCATCCCATTTTCCTGGCTCAGCAATCTTTTTTGTCGTTTCTTCAGACTTCTTTCTTTCTTTCATGGCATTGATAAGTGCTGCTTTGAGATTGTCCATATTGAAGGGGTCCGACATTGTTGCTTACTATCAAGTATCTTCCAACCTGATTCTGGGCAATTCTTCCGATGTATTGTTTCGAGGGGGTGAATATCGTTTCTTCGTGAATAGAGTAAATCTTCTAAGGCAACATCTTGCGCTTAAGTAGGGAATCTTATCCAAGTGTAATGACCTAGACTTTGAGTCGTGACACTGGAGGGCAAGACAACAAGTTCAACCAGTGTTCAAAGCTTCAAAACTTTATTCATCAAGCTCGAAGCGAGTAGATGAGAGTAAGAGAGAGGAGCGGTATCCTTAATTCACACTCAAGCCTAAGGTGAGAAGTAAACAAGTGAATAAGACTAAGGGATACGACAAAATACATGGGTTTAAATACTGAGACCAGAGGTGCACAGACCAGGCTATGAACTACCTAGTAAAGACAAGCGATGCTGCGTACGCAGCTATGCGCAGTCAATGCTGTACAAACAGATACGGTAATGAGAAAGTGGGGTCATACATTAGTCCAATGAGAAAGAAGAAGGAAGTCATACAATGAATAAACCAATAGGGTGATGAGAAAAAGGAGAAATCGTAACACTTAGCGGGACTTGAGGCAGGACTTGTGTGTTGTGCCCTTGCTATACTTTGTGTCCCAGATTTCAGAGGCACAAAGGTCCAGGTAAAGGAGATGATATGACAAGTAGAGGATCAGAGGAGGACAGAGGGAATCAGAGGAAGATCAGAGGAGAGATCAGAGTGGAGGAAACTTAGTTGATATTTGTACTAAGGAATTACATAGAGGAGACATAGTGTATTTAGTGAAGTCTGGTTGGAGTTCATACCGGAATATATAGAGATATCAGAGAAGCTATATGGAATGAAATGGAGAGCATATGATGTGGCAGAGGATGTGTAAGTTAGAATGAAGGGTTGGAGGGATGCTATGTATGAAGAATGGAGACTATACTAAAAGGAGTGTGTAACAAAAGATGAGTACTAATGGGAAAGATATCCAAGGCAGTGTCTGAGGCGGTGCAAGCAAAGTCCGATGCAGAGGTGACAAGTCTGAGGCAAGTTCTTAGTGGGATGATAAGGGTGTACCAGAGGTACAACAGAGTAGGCTGGAGATGGGATCGGAGGGGGACTTTAGGGGTCAGGAACAGATATGACACTATGATAAAAATGAAATTTAGCTAAAAGAGAGGAACTTAGATGAGTACTCATGCAAATCACCAATGGGAATATGCCAGCATATTAATCAAGGATGACTAGGAGTTGCAGGTGGCTGTCACACTTGACATCTGCATCAAGATGGTGAAGTGCAGCCTTGTAGTATGGCACTAACCAGAAATATAATTCTACACACCATCCTTCTTTCCCCCACTTCTGGAGTTGCTTGAATAACTTGTAACCATGGTAGGGGTACTGAAGAATCTTGTTGAGCATCTTGCTTATTTAAGTTGTCAAAAATGTAGACTAATACTCCTGTCAAATCTAGAAGCAAGTCCAATATCTCCAATTTAGTCCAGGCACTCCTGTTCAAGTCTAGAGACCTTAATCAGTAGGTGCACTTGGAGTTGACATCAGAGCTATAGGACTTTGCTCTAGAGCTTTGGACTTTTTCTTGGACTTTTTCTTCTCACTTATCTGAGTCCTTTCTCCTATATCCTTTTGGGAATCACTTAAAATCATACAAGCACATCTCTGCCCATAGGTATAAAGTCCCTGTGTATTTTTCAAACTCCTCAGTTGTCTTGCACCTCCTTGGGCAGCAGCTGAGGTGAGCTCCATCTTACTTACATTACTTCATTATCTCTAATTCATGTAGTGGGCATCTCTGCCCTTTACTTAGCTTGACAACATTTTTGCTGAGAACTGTAGGATTGCCTTCATAGTGGCTGGACATGTCAATAGTGAACATGAGTGGTTTGATGTACAATGCACAATCTTATGGCTGGGCCAATAGCCTACCAGTGAATAAGAATGAGTCAAGCATTCAATAGGTGCTAGTGTGATACTCACCAGGTTCAAAGACAGCACCCTCATTATTCCATTCAGAGATTGTTGTTGTGAGGGCCTGTCAAATAGATAAGTAAGGTACCTAGTACATACACCCTTATTAGACCAGTAGTAGTATGCAGGACATCCAGACAGAGTCTGCACATGTCCATAGTTAGTTTGCTCCAGACACTACATTAGTCCTGATCTGTCCACATTGTGATCAGCAAAACCTAGAATTCAGCTTAGTGGCAAGGTATACTACTGCATAGTGCTTATAGTGCCCATAGTGCTTGACAGTACTAGACAGCTACTCCTGGTTTTGCTGATGTGACTGGGCATACACCGGACTGTATGTAATAAGACATGTATATATTGCAAGGTCTTTGCATATCCTTTGGCCCAGTGGGGAATCACTTAGATGCTTATACTACAGTATATATACCAGGAAAGCTTTCCTGATATAATAGAACAAGTTCTGTGTCTCTCTCCCACTGTTTGTGTCTTTTTCATACCACCCTGGTAAGTCTGGTGGCCTTTCCTCATATACACATGCTCTGCTCAACAGGTTATGAGTCCTGAGTAGCAGCAGTGCTTCTCCAACACATTGTCTGAAGTGCTGAGCCACCTTCTTGCCTGGTCCACACTAAGGTCAATGTCCATTCTGACCTGTGACACAACTTAGGACTTACTCTAACAACATCCATACCACCATGACCCCACCTACATAGTGATGTACCTATACCACTGTAAATTATAATCCAGACCAGGCAATGTCCTATTGCCCAAAGTGATGCATTTCTGCTCATAGCAATGTAATTCCACTATGAAGTCCCAGGGATGCAGCAAGACTATTCCACCAACAGTGAGACCATTCCACTGGAAGTCCATGGTCATAGATGTTATGACTACTGACAGGTAGACAGAATGTTAATATTGAAAGGTTCTAAGGGGAGTCTTTTGTTCAAGGGGATTCCTTGTGGTGGACAGTGCACACTCAATAGTAGTGTGAAGACTAGGATTCCAAGAATCATCCAGAGGGATGATTGAGGAAAGTTCAAAGAGGCTTCAGATGGAACATTCAAGGATTCAAGAAGGTTAGAATATAGATTCACCAGGTCTAACTTAGAGATACATGTACAGCATAGAACCTAGATATAGGTGCAAAGTGGTGCATGGACCATGTCCATGTATAGTACAACATTGACAAAAGAACAGGGAAGAACACAGAAGAACATAGGAATATGTAAGGTAAGCCAATCAAAGAAAAAAGAGAGAACATTGTATGATACATGAGGCAATGACAAGAAGAGAAGGGAGAGTGAGTTGCACAGGATCTGGGATGGGAGGTCCAAGAAGGAGATGATTGTAACAATAGAGAGCTATGGAGGGAAAACCCATGCTAGTTTATTTTTACGGACTTACTAGAAACCAATGCATACCTCCCAGCTTCTCAAACAATATGACTTCACAACCCACCAACTTCATCTGAGTCTTTGATGGCTCAAACTATATCACATGAGTCTTGGACATGAAAGCCTTCTTACTAGTATAGGCTGATGACCAATGGGATGCTGTAATCAACTCTGAACTGGAGCTTACCACAGACATGAATGGCACCATCAACCACAATGTGATCACTACCTGGAAGACCAACAATGTAAAGTCAATGGGCTACATCAAGCTCCATATCTCCCTTACTATCTGTCAGTCCATTTTGCTCTGTCTCACCACCAGAGATATGTAGAGAACCCTCTGCAACAAATATGCCACTCTGGGCTTAGCTGGAATCTACATGGAGTTCAAACAACTGCTGGACACTTCTATTCCTGGCAACTCCAACCTGGCCCCCACCTTCTCTAAAATCATTGGCCTATTTGCATATCTCCACACTCTCAACCATCCACTATCAGACAAAGTCAAAGCCATGATCCTCCCAGCAAAATTACCCAAGAAGATGGATATTAATGCCCACAGCTTTAATTAGTCCATGGGTGTTAAGCTTTCCAACACCTTCACATTGGTCCTTATGCGCTCACTGTAACAAACATTGAGCAGGCCATCATCCTCCATTGGCAACAAACTCAATCCTACAAGTGTGGCAGAAATCAGTCCAGATGTAAAGAGTCCATGAATAAGATATCTGCTGTAAAGCAGAAGGAGCAGGATCCTCAGTTTTCTGCTCAACAAAACACAGACAAGAATAATTTGTTGGACACCAACAAAAATGTAGGAAAGGATAAGAAGAACTCCACATCCAAACACAAGAAGCATAACAAATGCATCACTGACTGTAAGAAGAAGAAGGAGGCACATTTAGCCTCACTCACTAATGCCTCCATCATTGATCCACACAAGCTCACACATACCCCTTAGGAGAGCAGCTCATTATGGACCACCTGCATTTCCACACTGGCAAACCCTTGCAGTATTCAACCTCATCCACTCCATGGATGTCCAACCTACTGGAAATGATCTGGACCCTCAAGTCCCTCCTTTCATATACCTCTGCCAATCTCCTTAGCACAGAGAACATCATCATGCACTCCAATGACACTGAACTACCAAAACCCAAGTATGTGCATCTATACGGCCACATTGCTCTGGCTCCTGTCGTCCTTTGATGAGGAATAGGAAGACACAGTTTTCCTCAGAGATCACTTGCCCAAGGATGATGAATTCCTTCAGGAGTACCTAAACGAGTGCTACCTTGAAGATATATCCACTACTAGGCTACCAAGGCTATGGACCTTGAAGTTAGGCAAGTCCATCTGCCTTCTGTCAAGCAGAGCATATAGATGCAAGGGAAGGCCACCAGACTTGCCTGGGTGGTATGAGAGAGTACTAATGGTGGAAGAGAGACACAAAACTTGTTCTACTATATTAGGGAGGCTTCCCTGGTGTTAAAACCATGACTTATCCTCCGATGAACTCCAGAACTCCGGAGTTCTGGTTGGAATGAGGCATTGGGTTCAGCTTATGTGCTGCCCCCTTGCTTGGTCATGGTCGCATGCCTCGGATTTCAGAGCAGATAGTCGGAGGTCAATCGGAGTCGCTAGGACTTGGGTAGATCACAATGAGGAAGATGAATTCGGAGTGCAGAAGACAGAGGATAATTGTCTAAGTCGATATCGAAGCTAAAGCTAATGACTATGTACTGAGATCTATATATACGGAGCGTGGACATCGCATTAGTAATGGAAAACATCACATGAGTAAGGATATGAGTAAGACGGAATCTGAGTAAGACAGAGTACGGGGTTGAGATAGCCAGAGCTGTGCGAGCACAGGTTCGGAGGCAAGAAGGAAGCGGAACTAATACAAAAGGAGAAACATAAGTACGTAAGTGAGAATCAAAGATGTCCAGAGGGCGGAAGTGAAGTCCTAGGCGTAAAAGCCTCAGAGTTCGTGAGTGAGTGGTCCGGAGTTGGTCCGGAGGGTCAGGGTTAGGATGGGATATGACACCTGGTATATATATTGTAGTCTAAGCATCTAAACAATTCCCCAGAGGATATGTGAAGATCTTGTAGTATATGCATGTCTTATTATATACAGTCCAGTGTATGTCCAGTACATGTAATATCCCATCCTAACTCCAACCCTCCAGACCAACTTCAGACCACTCACTTATGAACTCCAAAGCATTTATGCCCAGGACTTCACTTCCACCCTCTGGACTTCCTTGTATATTACTTTTATATATATCTTTCTCCTTTTGTATTAGCTTTGCCTCTTTCTTGCTTCTGAACCTGTGCTTGCACAGCTCCAGTTATCCTGACTCTGAACTTTGTCTTACTCATAGTCTTACTCATCTCCTTCTTACTCATGTGAGGCACTTCATTACTAATGTGATGTTTATGCTCCATATATAGTTCTTTATACATACATAGTCTCTAGCTTTAGCTTCAATATCAACTTAGACATTATCCTCTGTCTTCCACACTCTAAATCTATCTTACTTCTTTGTGATTTACCAAGTCCTAGCAACTCTGATTAACCTCCAACCATCCACTCTGAAATCTGAGGCACATGACCAAGCAAGGGGGCAGCTATGGACCAGAGGTCCAACAGAGGTAACCAGAGGAGGGTACTTAGCAGGACTTGGTGCAGGACTTATGTGTTGCACCCTTGTCATACTTTGTGTCCTGGATTTCAGAGGAACAAAGGTTTGAGGTAAAAGAGATGATTAGAAGAAGGAGACCAGAGGAGTTCAGAGGAAGATCAGAGGAGAGTTCAGAGGAGAGGAAACTTAGTTGATATTCATACTGAGAAGTTACATAGAGGAGACATGCTTTTCATACTACAGTCCAGTCAGAGTTCATGATACCAAAATATATGGAAATATCAGAGAGGCTATACTGCAAGCATATGGAATGGAATGGAGAACATGTGGTGTGGCAAAGGGTATGTAAGCTAGAATGAAGAGTAGGAGGAATGCTAGGTATGAAGAATAGAATCTAGACTAAAAAGAATGTAACAAAAGAATAGTACTAACAGGGAAGGAGTCTCAGGTGGTGTCTGAGGCAGTGCAAATAAAGTCCAATGCAAAGATGACAAGTCTGAGGCAAGTTCTTAGTGGAGGGATAAGGGTGTATCAGAGGTACAACAGAGTAGGCCAGAGATTGGATAAAAGGGGAATTTTAGGGGTTAGGAGTGGACATGACAGCAGCACACAAGCTGAACCCAACACCTCATTCTGACCACAACTCTAGAGTTCTGGAGTTTCATTGGAGGATAAGTCCAGTCCTAACAGTATATCAAAGCTCACACTTGCTTAAAGTCACATTACTGTTCAAATGCATTCTTGCTTGCAAAGCAATGCCTCTGGCTTAGTTCCTAGCCTCTCTGCATCTGCTTGTCAACACTCCCTCAGTGTCCTCAGTTCTCATCAACAAACTCTGGAAGTTATCAAAGATTTCTGTGGATTCTCTGCTTATTGCATCTTTTCTCCCACACCATCTGTATCTGCACCTTACTCCACAAGTCATCAATCTGTCACTCAAACCCCTCATCATGCTCTGGAACCCTCCACAGGTGATCCCTCAAACACCTCTGACTCCAGAAACAAGTCTGACTTTGAAGATGACTACCTCCATGACACTCTGTCCCAGCTTGCAATTGCTATCCAAAAGCTTGCTTGCTCCTCTCATTCTCCCTCCACTCATTTTGTCCCTCATTCCCAAGTTTGCAGACCTGACCAGTTTGATGGGAAAAATCCTCACACACTCTGGGTTATCCTCATTCAATGCAAGTTAAACTTCTAGGACCATCCAAAGGCTTTCCACTTGGATCACACCAAAGTCACATTTGTGCAATCCTACTAGTACCTCACAGGAATTGTCCTAGAATGGTTCAAACTGGACCTACTCCTCCTCCAATCCAACCCCTCTGTGCCCTGTTCAATCTGGATGTCAAACTATGTGGAATTTGTTCACTTTGGACCACATGATCCAGTTGGAGATGTGAAGCACAAACTCTGAGACCTGTCCATGAAGGATAAACAATGCATCACTCAGTTCATAGTCAAATTTAACTGCTTGGCTACTCAAGTTCATGGATATGGTAATGGTGCTCCCACACCTGTTTCTACAATGGTTTGCCCAACCACATCAAAGATGAAGTTGCCCATGTTGGCAAACCCCCCACCCTCTCTGAACTCTGGCTCCTCAGATCAGCAAAACCCAAATTTCAACTTAGTGGTAAGGTATACTGCTGTATAGTGCTCATAGTGCTGGATAGTACTAGACAGCTAATCCTGGTTTTGCTGATCGGTGGCTGCCTGCCTTGCTCAGACCATTGATGCATGCTATTGAGAGTGCAAATCTGAACTCATCTGTTCCTCCCTATGCACTGTTATGATTGCCTACTTCTTGGATGCTTTGACCCTGTGCAACTTCTTTTTCTTTTTCTCTAGTCATCACCTTGTTGTTAGAGCTGTGCTGGAGGTGAACTCCTATGCAACTCCAGAACTCCAGAGTTGTTGGATTCCTAGGGGACGTTGGCCTCAGCTTATATGCTGTGCCCTTGCTGACGTTCATGTCCCAATATTTCAGAGTGGAGGTAGACAACATGTAGTTAGGACAAGGAAAGTCCTATCGAAGAGAGAAGTGGTCGAAGGAGGAGTTCAATAGATCAAGTCAATATTCAAGCTAAGGAATTACATAGTAGAGGAGACATGGTTTATATAGTGAAGTCCAGTCAGAGTTCATACCAGAATAAACAGAGATATCAGAGATGCTATACTACGAGCATATGGAATGGAATGAAGAGCATATGGTATGGCGGAGGGTGTGTAGGTTAGAATGAAGGGTCGGAGGGATGCTATGTATGAGGAATGGAAACTAAACTAAGAGGAGATGAGCAAGGCAGAGCTGAGTAAGACAGAGCTCAGATAACCGGAACTGTGCGAGCACAGGCTCGGAAGCAAGAAGGGAGCAGAGCTAATACAAAAGGGGAAGGATATGTACATAAGTGATAACTAAAGAAGTGTCTGGAGGGTGGAAGTGAAGTCCTAGGCATAAATGCTTCAGAGTTCGTGAGTGAGTAGTCTGGAGTTGGTCCAGAGGGTCGGAGTTAGGATGGGATATCACAGTATCCCCCTCTTAGGCCTGAACCCCTGAAGGCCTTTAGTGAGCGGTGGACACAATGCAGAGTGGGAAAGTGGAGTGGAATGTAGACCTGGGGTATAAAGTCCGGAGGAAATAAGTTATACTTCTTCAACCTGAACCACCATGTCCGAATACACAGACATCACAACATGGTCCGAGGAGCGCATGGCAGAAGGGTCTGACGACGATGACATGCAAAGGAGAAGAAGGCGGTGGAGGAGCAGAGGTTGGTGGAGGAGGCATACAGGATAGTGGAGGCACAGAGGGTGGCAGAGTCACAGAGGGCAGCGGAGGTGCAGATGGCGGCAGAAGTGGAGGCAACAGCAAGGTGTGGGGTGGCAGTGGAGAGGGCGTGCAATGCAGCAGAAGAGGTGGGGAAAAGAAGGGTGAGTGTGGAGTTGGCATCACAAAGTCCATACTGATTAGCAGCAGGCAGAGGAGGCTCACATGGAGCAAACGGAGGAGTGGACAGCAGACAAGGGTCAAGCTTGCATGAGGTGCATGTGGCGAGACCAAGAGTGCGTGGCCAGGACAGGTAAGTCCAAGTCATGCATGTCATGTCAGGAAGCACAGCAGAAGTGCAAGAGGCTGGGGGCGGAGGGTGCTCAGAAGGAGCGGAGGCAGAAGCAGATGGTGACAGAGGAGTCTGGAAGGCCAAAGAAAAGGGCCAGGACAGAGTCAGAGCCGGATGTGGGACTGAGCAGAGCAGTGGATGAGGGGCCGGAGGCACTGGAGGGTATGGCCTTGTACTTCCAGAAGCAGACGTGCAAGATGCTGTGGCTGATGATCAAGCATCTGGACAAGCAGAACAAGGTACTCGAGCAGCAGAACAAGCTAATCTCAAGGCTCATGGAGTTGAAGGCAGAGGAGGTGTACCGGGGTAAGCCGGAGGAGCCAGAGGATGAGTGGCAAGGGTCGGAGTTGGTGGATGGGGAGGAGCAGTCGCTTCTGCAGGATGCGGTGAAGGAGTTCATGGCACTCGCAAAGGAGCGTGGGAATGTCACGAAGGCAGATGTGCAGGCGAAAGTGAAGGGGAAAGGAAAGGCAGAGAAGAAGGGAAAGGGGAAGGTGGAGGAGATTGAGGAGGAGTCAGAGGAGTCAGAGTATAGTCCAGAGGAGATTGAGGAGGATGAGTAGGTAGGATATGTAGGAGAACTCGTCTAGGGAATGCGACAGAGGTGGCTTGTCAAAAGCGCAGATGAGGTCCAGAGTGAAATCTTGGATGTCGGAGCGGAGTCATGTGGTCGGAGTCAGGTAGAGCAGAGAGCTTATCCCCCTCTTAGGCTAGACATCCCAGTGTCTAGCGAAAGGGCAAGTGGAGCAGAAGATGGGAGTGAAGATGGAGTGTAGGAGGTAGGGATACTGAGGTGGATTGGATGAGACAGAGTAGCCGGAGGAATATCCTATAGGCATGGAGTAGAGCTCGAAAGTGTCAGCATCCATGTCCAGGTGAACGGAAATATTTACCGCTCGGACTCGACACTCAACAGAGTGTTTAGTGAGTGAGACAGTGGTTTCCTAGATCAAGAGGACAGAGGGACCTAATGGAGTTGTGCAGAGGTATGGATGGAGTGATCACCTAGTATAGCAGAGAAGCAGAGAGGCAGATAGGGGTGGACAGAGATGCTTCATCAGGAAGCTCGGGATGGGGAGGACAGGAATCATGTCTTCGAATTCCTTGAGGAATGACAATATAGACAATGGTCCATGAGGTCTGGAGGAAGTGGCTGGAGGAAGCAGAGTTGGATAAAGAGTGGACACACTGGGGGATAAAAACCTCTGAGTATGCAGTAGAAGCCAATGTAACTTTACTGCTGCATAGGTAGGACGAAGGGTGGGAGTGGGGGTGCGGAGGGAAGCAGAGTAGTGGAGTGACCAGATGCATTAGATCTGATGGAGGTAGTGCACGATGAGAGTTAATGCAAACTCATCATAGCGTGGAGTGGGGGTGTGGACTAAGTGCGAGCAGACCTGGGACAGTCCTGTGCTTTGTGACCTTCAAGGCCACAGTAAAAACAGAGGTGGAGGTCGAAATGATGCTGTCATTCGATGGTGGAAAGTTTGCCATCTGGACCTTGGTTCAGATGCAAGGGAGTGTGTGGGTTGGGGGTGTCGGATGTGTTGGATGTGACGGAAAATGCTTCGGAGTTTGTGAGTGAGTAGTCCGGAGTTGGTCTGGAGGGTTGGAGTTAGGACACGATATAACACTTGTATGTACATCATACAATACTCCATCTCCTTTTTCTCATTGGCTCACCATATGTTCTCCCATGTTCTCCCTTGTTCTCTCTCATACATGGGCATGGTCCATGCACACCTCCATACCTATATCTAGTTTCTAGTCTGTACATGTACTTCAAGTTAGACCTTGTGAATCTACACTCTAACCTTCACATTGACCCCTTCAAATGTTTTTTGAAGTGACCTTCTTGAACTTTATTAATTGTCCTGCTTGACAATTCTTGGAACCCTAGTTCTGCACTACTATTGAGTGTGCACTGGCACTGTCCACTACAAGGAATCCCCTTGAATGGAAGACCCCTTTGAATCTCTAAAAGCATTAGGACTCTTCACATTTTGCCTACCTGCCGGTAGTCATAAGAAAAGGTCTAACTTTGCTTGATGAGGCTATTGTTGAATAGTCCTCCACCATTCCACCCCAAGCACCCCTCAACCCTCTCTGGTTCTCCCCTCGAACTGCACAACCCACCAACTCCCCCCCCCCCACACCTATCAGCTCAGAATGCAAAGCACCCCTTGATCTTGACACCACCCTACTCTCTCAACAAGAGCAGGACAAAACCTTGAACCTTTCCCATGAACTTTCCCATGAAACCACCCTCCTCATCCCCCCACTCCTCCTTCTCCTACCCCTTGAACCACGGAACCTGTCTTCCCTCCACTTCTCTCATTGCCCTCCCAATCCCATTGTTGGTGTTATGACCTAGACTTAAGTCGTGACGCTCGAGGGCAAGACAACAATGAGTTCAACCAGTGTTCAAAGCTTCAGAGCTAATCGTCAAGCTCGAAGCGAGTAGATGAGAGTAAAAAATGGAGCAGTACCCTTAATTCACACTCAAGCCTAGAGCAAGAGGTAAACAAATGGATAAGACTGGTGTTACTTGTAATGTACATGGGTTTAAATACTGGAGAGAATGGTGCACAGACCAAGCTATGAACTGCATATACAATCCAATGAAAAAGAAGAAAGAGATCATATGATAAGTAAGCCAATAGGATGAAAGGAAAATGGAGAAATCGTAACAGTTGGACCACCATCCATCTGTAGACCACATGCTATACTCTCTACCCTTGCCCAAACCCCATCTGCTGACAACATGTCCTCAAATCTGAAAGCAAGTCCGACATCTCCGAGCTAGTCCGGGCACTCCTGTCTGAGTCCAGAGATCTTAGCCAGTAGGTGTGCTCGGAGTTGACATCAGAGCTACAGGACTTTGCTCCGGAGCTTCGGACTTTCTTTCTCCTTGCTTACCTTTTCTCCTATATCCTTTTGGGGATCGCTTAGAGTCATACAAGTGCATCTCCACCCATAAGTATAAAGTCCCTGAGTCTTTTTCAAACTCCTCAGTTGTCTTGCACCTCCTTGGGCAGCAGCTGAGGTGAGCTTTACTTTACTTACAGTACCTCATTATATCTAATTCATGTAGTGAGCATCCCTGCCCCTTACTTAGGTGAATACAGTTGTCTTGCACCTCCTTGGGCAGCAGCTGAGTGGGCATCCCTGCACCTTACTTAGCTTGACAAAACTATCTGAACTTTGCCTCAGAACCCCTGAACACTATGACAGATCTTCCAAAATAGCCTCCTCATGGCTGGGAACCTGTTAGGACCATAACTTATCCTCTCATGAACTCTGGAACTCCAGAGTTGTGGTCAGAATGAGGCATCAGGTTCAGCTTGTGTGCATGCCCCCTTGCTTGGTCACATGCCTCAGATTTCAGAGCAGATAGTTGGAGGTCAATTGGAGTCGCTAGGACTTTGGTAGATCACAAAGAGTAAAATGGATTTGGAGTGCGGAAGACAGAGGATAATTGTCTAAGTTGATATCAAAGCTAAAGCTAGTGACTATGTACTAAGAACTATATATATGGAGTGTGGACATTACATTAGTAATGGAGAAACATAGCATGAGTAAGGAGATGAGTAAGGAAGGTGGAACAGAGTGGAAACAAAGTTGGAGCTGTGCGAGCACAGGTTTTGGAGGTAATGAAGGAGCGAGACTAGTACATAAGGGGAACAATAGAATCAGTCCAGAGGAAAGGAAGTGATTACAGAATGAGATAGAGTCGGAGTTTATGTCTATAAGAGTGGAGGTGAGGTGTGGAAGTGCAGAGTTGCATGGGATATGACAGAACCATAATCTGGTATCTCATTGTCAATGACAAAGTCTACAATAATGATAACTGTTACGATATGAATGTGGCACTGCCTTTTTCTTTTCTTTCTTGTCTTTGACTCATTTTGACTTGTATGCTAACTGGCCCTAGACTTTCTACGATGACATGTCCTTTCCTCCGCAGGCCTATTGCTGCACATCCACATTGTTTCCTTTCTCATTATCATACAACTCTCATACTCTTTTTCTGATTGGTTCTCATATTGTACAATTCCTTTCTCTTTTCCCATTCACTCCTCAAGATCATTCCACTTTCCTCTCTCATTATTGTACCATACATGGTCCTGGTCCATGCACCATTCCCAACCCTGTATAAACTTGGGGTAGTAGTTGTACTTGTATTTTCTTAAGCTAGCTCTATGCAATTCACCGTTGCTTGACACTAGTCCAGGCCAGGGTTGGTCTGAGTATCTCTTCACTCCAGCACCATCAAGGTTGACTTTGCTCTCACTTCATTACTACTCTTCATGCACGGTTGTCCAGTTGTCTTTGTTCGCTGTTCTCACTAGTTCACGCTCAGTAGCATAACAAAAGAACTAGCTTCTCCATTTGCCCCAGCTATCTCACTGTCAGGCCCACCCACCTCTACTATGTCCTCCTTCAACATCTCTTGGGAAGATCACTGATGTGCTAAGCATGCCGCCACCTGCCACATAGCAGGAGAGGCTATTGAGAATCCCCTTCTCACCCCTTGCTGCAAGACTCCCACACCACTCACCACCCCTGTTATTGCTGCCCTCCCACTTGCCACTTCTTCCTCTTTTTCACAAGTACCCCTTCCCACTTCTAGCAGCACCCCCTTTGGGTTAGACTGGATAATCCAAGACCTTACTCTGATATCCACCCCAGTCACCTCTGTTAATCCCCTCCACTTTTGAAGGACTGTCCATCTCAATCCCACCCCTGAACCCACCTCTTTCCCCCTCTGACATTTAGAGTTACTCTTGATAGTCACAATGATGATTCTGTGCAGCGCATGCCTGAGTTTGTCCTCACCAGAGCTTTTCTCAACAGCTGACTGCAGCTCCTAGATCAATGGAGTCTCCACAGTCTCTTCAAAGACAACTGGATAGCACAAGGATTCCTGACATTGTGTTGTATTGATGAGTGTTGACACGTGTGATGTGGAGCAGGACAAATGTGGACAATCATACTACTGACTCGGAGTCTTGTGCATGAGAAACCTCACATGTCAACATCAGTCATAAAGTCATGGTTGATACATAGTAGTTGCTCACAAACTTGTGCACCAATTAGATCACAACATAGTATTGGACATTATTTCACAACAAGTGTTATATTTCCATACTGTTAGCAGAAACTAGCTAACAGTGTAAGAGAAATCTTTGTCGAAGTATTTATTCAAAAAAAAGGACTCAGAATACTTGATGCAAGTGCCAGATGTAAGACAGTTGTCTGCTTCAGGACCAAAATAGGGGACAATGTGAATGTACGATCTCAACTGATCCAACAGAAAAATGTCTCCCACAACAGAGGAATGACCGGATGCACATTGTGTAGCCTGCTTGAGCACATGCAAGCCTGTAGTGCATTTGACCGAATTATTGCCCTGAGGAACAATATTAAAGCAGTGTGCATATAGTAAGAACTGGCCTGAGAATGGACTGTCTGCTACACCCCTGGAAGAAGCCGGGCACATAATGAGGCAGACATTAACAACCATATGTCTTGAAAGATTCAGTTGGAGGTCAGTACTTTAAGTTGATTGTGGATGACAGGATTGCATACCCCATAAACTGCTGGATGGCCACACTCTCTCTTGATCGGTATTCATGATCACAAAATCATACTGCCCACAATCCCACAAATGATGAGGAGGGTGTGCATGGATGGTGAAGGTGTGTGCAGTGATGGATGGATCATGGTAAGATTTCTGTTGCAAATGGACCTTGTACCATATGTGAAGCTCTCTGAATGTCAGGTGGACATCTGCTGCACACCTCCTTTGCCCAAATTGATGGAAATTCTGCATGAAGTCATCCTCATGATTCACATAGTCACCCAGTGCCCCACACAGATCAGGTAGGTTGAACATCCAAGTGATGTTGTCAATGGGGATATGGTGTAATGAGGCATCATAGTTCAGATGAAATGCCATAGATCTGACGCTGATGTGTGGGGTGGTCTTGGTGCAGTCATGGTAGGAAGTCTAGCGGCAATGGTGAAAAAGTCTGCCAACTTGTGCTGAGGAGTCCATATGTCATCCAAGACATTTCCAGTGTTGCTGTACCCTTGGCCATCATTGTCCAAACCACCATTACTTGCATTCTCTGAATCATCATGATGAGAGGGCTGTGTAGACAGGGCTATCGCAGTGTTGAAGAGACAGCATTTCTCATTGTGATTGAGATGACGGCAAATCTGACTGTTGTAGTTCTGGTTATTAGTCATTGAGGTGGGGTCCTTGATGACCTCAATGTGAGCATGCTCTGTGGTATCAGCAGACCACTGTAAAAGGGATCCAATCCTCTCAATACTGGGAGCAACACTTTGAAGTAGCTCAAGTTTTGGAATACACCAATGCTCAAGGATGATGCCAGATGAGGTGCCCCTGTGAAAACTGCCTTCAGTGACGGCATGCTTGCGATCATGAAACTCTTGTAATGACACTTGGATCAGATTGCATGACATGGAAGTGAGGGCTGGAGCCTAAGTCCTGTAATGGAATTCCATAAGGGCACGAACTGCACTAACAATGCTAGGGTTTGCAGTGCCTGCAATGGCAATGACTATGTATTGTTGAACATCCCTTTTGGTTCGACCACAAACTTGTCACAACTTCATGATGCCAGTAGGGAATTGATGAAGGCTAGTGATGGAGGGATAATTGAAAACCGAAAGTTGAGCTCAGCAGCTCTGAGTGCTTGAATGCACCACTGAACGTCATGATCCCAGAACTCTCTGTGCCAGTAATGTAAAGCTTTGGAGGTTAAGAATTGACAAGGTTGTGCATGGGCCCAATTTTGCCAGAATGGGTGTGACACACTGCTAAGCTGAAATGCCTTGCAAGCTTTGAAGTAGTCCTCGACACTCAGAGGATTGCATTGAATGTGTCATATCCTATCCTAACTCTGACCCTCTGGACCAACTCCGGACCACTCACTCATGAACTCCAAAGCATTTACACCTAGGACTTCACTTCTGCCCTCTGGACATCTTTGGTTATCACTTACATACATATGTTTCCCCTTTTGTATTAGCTCTGCTTCCTTCTTGCTTCCAAACCTGTGCTCACACAGCTCCAGTTATCTCAACTCCATACTTTGTCTTACTCAGATTCCGCCTTACTCATATCCTTACTCATGTGATGCTTTCCATTACTAATGTGATGTCCATGCTTCATATATATAGTTCTCAGTACATAGTCTTTAGCTTTAGCTTTGATATCAACTTAGACAATTATCCTCTGTCTTCTGCACTCCGAATCCATCTTGCCCTTTGCGATCTACCAAAGTTCTAGCAACTCCAATCGACCTCTGACTATCTGCTCTGAAATCCAAGGCATGCAACCAAGCAAGGGGGCACCACACAAGCTGAACCCAATGCCTCATTCTGACCAGAACTCCAGAGTTCCAGAGATCAGAGGATAAGTTAGGGTCCTAACAGAATGGACTTCAACTGTCCAATAGTAATGGCTGCAGTGTGGGATGGATGATAGTGTGTATTGCTGAAGTTCTTGTACATTGCCATCATGACATGAGATGTGAGGCCACGTACACAGGCCACCATAGCCATTTTCGGAGTGTCTGTAATATACAAGACCAAGGGAGTGAAGCAGTAACATAAGTTGCCAAGTGGATCCGACATCATGCAGCCAATTTTGGCAGCTTTCTTGAGAGGACTGACAACAATATCAAGGCATTGGTGGAAGAGACGAGCTTCAAGGACACTGCAAATCCTCACCTTAGGATGGATGAATTGTGTAATTGGCATCAATGCCAGAAGGAGGAATGCATGTGAAGATCCTTTGTTCCTGACAGCCATCTTGATATTCACAAGGCTGATTAAGAGTGGGTGTGCAACCCTACCACCACTAATGTTCATGATATGTGTTTTGTCTGACAAGAGGATGACGCCACAAAGTGTACCATTTCCAGGTATCTGTGACTATGGAGGAAGATGAGCTAATGTCTGGACCAAATATGTGAGTTCTAACCTGCATTTCCCAAGTGCTCTCACTGCTCATCTACTCAGTATAGACTCTCACAAGGTGCTCAGCAGTCATAAATAGTTTGAAAGGGGAAAAATCCATTTTATTTGCAAAGAATGGGTTGTTGAACAAGGACTTGATGCACTTGAGAGCATCCTGGTAGTACAGATGCACAGGTTGTTTCATAGGATGTATTGTGGGTACAACTTGAAATTTCCACTGCAGACCTAACGGCAGAAGCTCCACCTTTGAATGCAGATCCTTCACCATCCTAAAAGAAATTGGCATGTCCCACACCTGTGAGAATACATGAATGTGTGTCTGGGTAACGATGATTGACCTACCAGCTGTAATGACATGAATTCATCGATGCACCACATCCTAAGTCTCAACATCAGCAGGAAGTTAGCCATCTTCCAGTTGTTGAGCAAGGCAAAGGGGTAGTAGAGATTATCAAACCGGTGATGAGAGTATGCATCCATTTTGAATTGAGTGAGAAAAGTCTCCCTGCTATCAAAAGTCGGCTTGTCAATGCGCGAAAACAGGATCATGACTCTTCCTAGGGATTCTTCTGTTTCAGGCAGGTCAAGAGGGACAGAATTACGAGCATCATCAAGCTCCGGTTGCATCAAAAAGTCTTGATCAGCAAGTTCCAGTGCCTGACCATTGTGGGTGTCATCATCGTGCTCTGAGTTTGGAGGCTGAAATGGTGGGGACGGTGGACGGGATACAACAATTTCCACACTAGGTTTGCTGTCTTCTTGTTCATTTGGAAGAGCAGGTGACACAACCTCTGTTTGCCAGCCATCCCCTACATTACAGGCAGCTCGCAGTTGGGCCTGATGGAAAGTGACCCCTCTTGTGGTCTGGAAGAACTTGAGACAATTCTCACACCTGAACATGCCAGTGGGAGAGAATGGAGTGGAAGAGAATGAACACTCACAATGACAAGGACTTTTGTGTCATGGTCTCAGTGAGTAACAACACCATTTAGGTGTTACATCTTTCACACCACTATTATTCCACAGCCCTCCAGGCCCCACACCTGGCCAGACCCTATGACAAGTTGATGCGACCACTCAGAATTGCACCCTAATTTGCATACCGCAGCTTGCATTGGAAGAGTGATGAGTGCCAGACTGTGTTATTCTCAATTTCATTGCATGAGACTATCAGGTTCTGCTTGGCATTTGGACTCTCTGAGAGCATCCCAAAGTATGTATGTACATGTCATGGCATGTGTCACAATGTATCCAAATGGGCCTGCTGTGCTGATCACCACTATCCTGTGGCATTGAACGGCTCAGAGAGCTTTGAGAGGAATACTAGTACAACTACTGCAACATATATTTCAACCAAGGCAAACAACTTGAATTCGGGAAGGTGAAAGACACAGAGAACTCTGAAGAAAACATGGTGCTTCGTGCTGCTCCCTTACCCGTGACCCTTTACCTGGTCATCGGACAACTGTTATCTGTTGCCTTGCTCTGAGTCCCTGTAAACTGGCGCATATGGTCACCTGAATAAGAAGAGGACACTTGTGGAGGGAGTGGGATTTTCAGAGTAGCAGAGGGGCCTGGGGGTGTGCGGTTGGCCTTTGAGTTGGCCACTGAATCTTCAGACTCATGTTGCTGGGTACCACTAGGGGCAACAGGAGACATGTCATCAGACTGTGAGTCAGAAGAACATTTTTGGCCATGGAAAACAATGTTCTCCAACCACCAGTGGTAGCACTGATAGGCAGTAACCCTCATCGCAGCAAGCAAGCCACCTTTGAATCTTGTCCAATAGTATTTGAATGAAGTTTGGCATTGGGTAATTGCATTGGTGGCATCAAAGTCCAAGGTTAAGTTGAGTTCCTCAAAGTAATCAACAATGACATGCTTGATTGCAGAAACTTGAAGCCCTTTCTGAAGCATTGCTTTGACAGTGTCCATTTTCACCTGGGGGAAAAGGGTCAGTGGCCATCAGTTAGTTTATATACTTCCATTGATGTAAACAGACGTGATGTACACCATATGCTACATGTGCAGCATCTGTGCTGTCGAGGTCTATCGGACCCTTACTGTGCTGCCTGACCCACACTGTGTAGTCAGTAGTACTGATGTGGCACCAAATATGACCTCCCACAGTGATTGGGGCACCAAGGTGGAGAGGTTGTCCAGCATCTGGACATAGTGCCAAAACTCCTTCTGTGATAGGTTGGCATTGATATCCCAAAAATATTTCCATGCCTCCAAATTCCTTATGGGTGACCTGAAGTTGATGGCTTCCTTGATTACCACCAAGATAACAACCATGAGATTTGGTAAACCTCGGATATACTTGCATAGTTTGTCCATTGCATGAGGTTTCTGTTCAGAAAACACACACTCTCTGATGAGGACATATTGAGGATCACCATCCATAGTGCCTTGAACATCCATTATCAAAATGACCATATCAGGTGTGAATAATGATCTGCCAGCCAAGATACAAGAATTCATATGGACGTGGGCATGGATGACATCTTGATTGTAAGGAATATTGTCTAAGGCCATCTCGATAGTGTGCTTGAGGTTGTCGAACAGTGCTTCATGTACAGGGGATGGCAACTGCACAATCATCTGATGGAGATCCACGTTGTATGTGAACCTGTAAACCTAGTGTATTCAATACCATTCCATCTAGAGAAAAGACATCATACCTTGTATTTGTGAAGAACAGGGCAGAAATATCCTTGAAATTTTGGGATACTGCCATGCTGTCAGCCAGATCAACATCAGAAAAAATCTAAGGGCCAGTCAAGTGAGTAAAAAAGAAAAAGAAGTTCATGAATGGGATTACCTTTAGTCTGTCTTTGGGTCTCATCTCTGTAATGTCATCTAGGATGTGTTTGCATAGCTCTTCGAGTGATTGTCAGCTGTAGTGGAACATCATTTCTGCCATAGCCCTTACCTTGGTTGATCTTGAAAATGGCAGGATCAGCAGCCTCTGTGAGAAGTACGTCCCAGTTATTTCAACAATATGGGGCCTTTCACGGATGCAACACTGCCACTAGCAACCACTTCCTGACCATTGAATTGGTCACAAGGAACAGTAGGCTGGACTGTTATTGTTGAACAAGCAGAACCTTGGATCTGATCGATCAACAAGGAATCAGGAGAGGGAATGGAGTGTTCAACTTTGCCCTGTGAGGGCTGAACAGTCAAAACTGGTTTCTGCATATAGGCATCGTTCATGCTCCAGGGTGGTGAAATTTGATTTGGAGTCCTGCAAGGAGACTCATGAGAGTAGCTTCTGGTCTGATTGGAATAGCTGGTCATCATCTTTTCTGGGTAGGCATAGAATGCACCATAGTTAGACCCATGGTTGTTGATGGTTCTGATTGGCATGACTGATAAAATGGCACTGGTGGTGTGTTGATGCCAGTGGGTAAGGTTTATAGTAAATTTCCCAGGCCTAGCTACTAAGTTAGGCAATGCAAATAGAGACAAGCAAGTCCTTGTATCATGCGATGATTTTTTCATTGAACATATTTGTGCCTCAAGGCCTCACCCATAAACATCGACACTGTCACTGTAAAATTTGATTCCACAGCCCGCTCCGAGGGTTTCAGCCAGTCCAGTTCCAGTCCAAGTAATCCCTTGCCACTCTCCACACAAACCACCTTCAGTACCATTCCTGAGATGCCAAATGCTGACACTCCACCATCTGTTCCAATCCCCAATGAATCATCAACCTTGTCCATCTTGACCCTCTGCCAAAATCATGCCTGACATGGCAAAGTAGTGGCCATTAGGGGCATGCCCTTCGCTGGGGTGCATCATGGGGTACCACAGTCTATTTCCCCTTCCACCGTGCCTCAAGTTGAATCTGGCACCCCATTTCGAAATGGCTATCTGGCATTGACTTCTAGCATTCCCTTGGCTAATTACAGTCTCCATGGGATGAGAAGGCAGTCTGCTGCCAGTGTGAGTGGTAGGTTACTTATTACAAATATCACTAACAGTAATACATTTTAACTAAACAGGATGATCTTGATTGCTTCTGTGATGATAGTGAAGATCATGATAAGTTTGAACAAAAAGAGGCTTTACTATATCTTGAAATCACACGAGCTCGAGGTGATGTTCAAAAGATGGACCAGAAACTCACTCAGTGGCAGGCTAGGTGTGATAAAAGCAATCTTGCCAGAAGGCTTTACAAACTTCAGGCTGAGGAAGCAGAGAGAAGATTTGACATGGCTGAAGCAAGAATTAGTACAATTCAAAACTTGATTTGCATGGCAGGAGGGAGGCTTTGTGACATGACTCAAAAGTGTTGCCACACCTCTTCAGAGGACAGCATCTGGATTGATAGTGGTATGTGCAGGAAAAGCTATATGGGGCAAATGAAACTGATTGTTTTCTCTTCAGGTCTACCTTCAGGCTTGCCAGCAGTGTAACTTTTATTTTGTACCCACCACTCTCATGCTACCACTTTCTCTGACCTGTTCTATATGTCTAGTATTGTTTACAATCATGTTTTTCATGTCATTGTTATGTTGCAAGTAATCTATTCATTGCCCTCTTACTTTACTTGCAGTGAGGCTCTTCTCATGGGCCAAGGTTGTTGTACTTGAATACTGTACTACTTGATTTGATGATTAATGGTTGTCGTGCACCATAGATGAGTCGTCACAGTGAGCCGTCCAAGTCAGCATAGCAGTTCCATGCATAAGTGAGCCAATTGCTACAGCACTGGTACTGTACATAATGTGAGCAAGTCAATTTATTATATTATTACTCTTGGCATGACTGACTGTCTTGGGGCCAGCCTGACTCTGCTGCCTGAGTGACCCTCTAACTTCTGTTGAGGCCCATTGAGGAGAAAACCAAAGTAATGCCTCCTCGTAGCCCCCATACTAAGTCCAACATCTCAGGGCCATGAGACTAGTTTTGCCAGTGAGTGACCAAACCATGCATTATGATGTTCCTCATTGTTCATTCCATATTACTCAACCAAACATGGGCACTGCAGCATGTACCCGAGAATTCAAATCCTTTGGCAGCCTTTTTTTTTTTTCCCCTTGGCCTTCTAACTCTACCTACTACTTAGTAGTATGATGAAGAAGCAATGGCCCTATCCACCTACAGTTTCCCCATCGATCATGGAATCTCGGTTGGGCTCAGAAGCTCAAAACACCATTGCTGCCCAACTTGAAACTTGTCAATGTACAATGTGGTCAAATGCTGGTACCAATGGGAGAGCAGAGCAGCTGAGGGTGATTGGTCAAGCCCTTGCAGCACCATTGAGAACTCCCTGTCCCATGACGACAGTGCCCAAAGGTGAGCCAGTGAATCTGATGGCACCAATCCCAGCCAGGAAGATTGGAGGAACTAGAAAGTGAAGTGTGAAGACCATCAACAGTTTATCCCAAGTATGTGTCTTTTTTCATATGAGTTACAAGCTTAGCATGTATTGTACACCTCAGGAAGAAACACCTCTGCCTCAGCATGATGCAGGCAGTTCTGCAACCAGTGTTCCTACTTGCAACCCTACTCAAGGATCACCAAATAGTCAGTTTGGATTCAAGCTCAACTCACCTCCTTGTCCTATATATGTTGGCTCACAAAGCCTTGATACTTACCAGAAGCGTCAAAAGAAGTCATTTTTGGCAGTAATGCCCACAGCTGCTAATCATCACCAATGTGCCACTTGCACTGTGGCAGCCAGTTAGATCTTGATTTGTATGACCAGCCCAGGAATGGTAAGCACTATGATACTGATGACATCTGATGTAGTGTATTTCAGACTTGGACTTGTATGATGATCCTGTGGATAGTGCATCCGGGTTCAAACCTCAGGCTGATGGAGAAGATGCGAAGCAAGGTGTGATGATTACTTATCATTGTTTCGCACCATTGAAGATAATGTAAGGTGGTTGGGAAGGTGATAGGGTGTGAGGGGATTTGTCCCAAGGGATTCTGGGTGGTTTCCTATGAGTAGGAGGATGATGCTTCATGTATCTGGGCACTGATGGAGGGAACCTGATGATTCCGATGCATAGAAAAGTGCAGAAATGCGAGTCTGAAGAGTGAATGACAAAGAGGGAGCATGAAACCGGTGGGAAATGTCATAGAAGAGAGTAGAAAATGGCCCAAGACTAGGTGCATGGATGCTCGACTGGACAGAGACATGAGAACGAGAAAGAGTCCAGAAACACGGATTCCAGATATGAACAGCAACAGCACTGTTGACGAAGATGAGAAAGATCCTATGCATGGGCAGGAGACTTTCAGATGGAAAACTGAAAGATATATTCTAAGTCCTAAGGACAAGGCTTTATAGTCTGGGCATACCCAGACTGTCTGACACTATTGGAAATAACAGAAACATCCCTGCAGGTCACACTAAGGACTGTCTAGCGACATCAAACGAATAAAGGGTAGTCTAGAACAAGGCAAATGGGCATTGACCAACTGATCTGGATGCAAACGAATGGTAAGATATGAATCCGGGATATCTGGAGCGTGGGAAATGTCTGGATAAGCATGGATAAAAAAAGCGGATAACTCATGGATCACACAGGACAGACACAGATGGTAGAGGGATTCTTGAGGGACATGTTAGGGAACACCTAGAAACCTGTGAAAAGACTCTCTACAACTGTAGGATCCACTGAATTCCTACACCGTTCAGTAATAAATCAACTACAACAGGATTGATGGATTGATGGACAAGGAGCACCAATCTGATGGGGACCGTGCTAGTGATCGATTCCAGCCTGGTGACAACACAGATGGATCTGTGTTTGGTTACAATGAATGTCGATCTGTGGCCAGCGATGCTGCTGCTGTGACCAATCCAGAGCATGAAGAACGTTACCCTGCCCCCCATGAAATTAATTGGCCAAGCAGTCAGCAACCTATTCCTGTTTGTCGATCTTTCACTTTTCAGAATAATATGATCCAGCTGCTCCAGAACAACAGTTCCCAGAACCATTCTTCATTGTTTGGTGGACCACTCTCTGGTGATCTTGACACTTGGTGAAATCCTCTCGCTCAGGCTCCACACTGACCATTTTCCCAGGTTGCTCTTCATGCTTCAGATTCATGCCACTCTGCACCTTGTCAACCACAGGTGCAAGCACCACTGTCACCCCCATCTCTTGTGCAAATTCAGGAGACTCTGTGAACAATAGCAAGCAGGTTTCACACCATGCAGGTGACGAATGGCTAAGGCTTCTCAAATATTATTGGTCTACCAGCTCATTTTGTTGGGTGGCGGTTATAGGCAGGTATCAGCTACAATGTACTTGAACAGCATTATGCAACCAATCATCATCATTGCTCCCCCTCCTCAGGCTACCTAGATGGCATTCAAGAATGTGGCAATTGTTGAGCCCCAAAGAGACACTGCAATCTTGCTCCATCTGAGAGCAAGGAGCATCAAGTGGAGCAAGCATGGCATGTAGAGCATGAGGAAGCTGACATGCAAGCAGATGAAGAGGAGTAAAATGGAAAGGAAGAACAAAGCATACAACCAGTGGTCTGCTTGAAGAAGGACATGACCATTTCACTTTATCCAAGGTGCTGGAAAGCTCTCCTCAACCTTGCCAAGATGTGTATGTGTCTCCATATTGCCGCCAAAGATGCATTTCCAAGGCTTGAGGTCGCAGTCAATGGTCAATGCTGTGAGGTCCTTCACGAGGCCATGGCATTCTACAAGACCAATAATTGGAAGTTAGAAACCAGTAAGTCTACCATATAATTATTTTGCCTGATCCTAACTTGCATACAACCCAGACATATATCCTGACCATCGATCAGGCATGTGCAGACTGGTATGTGACTTTTGTTGCTTGTTCTACCTACTAACACCATTCTAGATCTTTAACAATACCCAAATGTTTCATAGTGATCTCAAGAAAGAAGTTGCAAAAAAATTTATGTGCTGATTACAACATCTATCCATCCTCAAATGCCACAGGGGAGGAGCAAATCACACAGAACAAGAAGAAGGTGGGAGATCTGCTCCCCTTGGCAGTGTCATATCCTGTCCTAACTCCAACCCTCTGGATCAACTCCAGACTACTCATTCACGAACTCCGAAGCATTTACACCTAGGACTTCACTTCCATCCTCTGGACTTCTTTAGTTATCACTTACACACACATCTTTCCCCTTTTGTATTAGCTCCACTCCATTCTTGCTTCCAAGCCTGTGCTCGCACAGCTCTGGTTGTCCGAGCTCTGTCTTACTTAGCTCCACCTTGCTCATCTCCTCTTAGTTTAGTTTCCATTCCTTGTATATAGCATCCCTCCGACCCTTCATTCTAACCTAGTACACACCCTCCGCCACACCATACATCAGGAAAATTTTTACAAGCTGATATGCCTAGCCAATATTGATCAACCAGTTAAAAATGTGACATAGTAGGATAACTGTATATATAACATTATCAG